>SJXQ01010541.1:0-29590 GCA_006408695.1 Aepyceros melampus | reverse complement strand
GGGACTGATGCACGGGGATAATCCAGAGAGAGGGTGTGGGGCGGGAGGGGGGAGGTGGGGGTCGGGAATGGGAGTTCATGTACACTCGTGGCTGATTCATGTCGATGTGTAGCATAACGAATACAGTATTGTAAAGCAAAACAAACTAAAAAATAAAAATTAATTAAAGAAAAAAATAAAGGATAAGCGGTAAATATTTGTTGTAGCATATGATGATGAAAGTCATGTGTGGGTGTGAGGGTAAAGGGCAGTCCTCTGCCTGGAAGCCATGATGTGTGCAGTGCCCTACCCAGCCAGGTGCAGTTCATGTACTGTGCCCTGGATGGGTAGCGAAAGTTTCACAAGAATATCATTTGTGGTGTCTTCTTCACCATGATGTGGATGGATTTGCAGGTTTCACTTTGCTATCTGCCTTGGTATCATAATGATCTGGGCAGTCATCTGTGGCTCAGGCATCATCAGGATGATTTTCTTGGTCTGACCTGGCAAAAGGAACACAAAGATTTTTCAGAAGGAAGATGATTCCTTAGAAGAGATGTGAGGAATACTACTGAGGATCTCTCTCTCTCTCTCTCTCTCTCTCTCTCACACACACACACACACACACACTCTGTCACTCTCTCTTTCTTTCCTTGTGTGTCTGTACATGTCAGATTTCGTACATATCACGAAGGCTTAGAGAAGTGGATGTTCACCATCGAGAGAAGGAGATATACAGGTTGCAATCAATGGGTGGATATTCTCTATTGCTCTGGGTGTATCTCTAGCGCAGCCTTTTGTATGCGTTGGGTTAGAGATCATAGGTGCTTCTAAGATAGTCCAGGGTCTTGGCTAGATTGATGAGAGACAGCCCTGCTGAGAGCAATACCCCACCTAGACAGGTATTGATCCTGTAGACCTCGTGTAATCAGCATAAAATAAGGCTACAAGGAATGAGATTTGTGGTGAACATTAGAGCAGTTCTAGCACTGGAGCTATATGTGGCCATCTGACGCTTGCCATGGTATCTTGAAGGTCCAGGGAACCTGCTGCATTAGGCATTTTGAGGATGTTTCCAGTGTTTGAATATTCCTATGAACGTTAGGACCTACAGCTTAACAATGGAAACACAGTTCCTATAAAGATACGAAGGAAAGGGAAAAAGCTTTTACTCATGGAACCTCATCCTGGTGCAGATACATGGAGAACAAATGATGACATCCTGAGAGAGGTGTATGATCCATGTTTGAGCATAGTATGTCAGCTTTTTCTAGGTCCAGAGCTAAATCTTGGGTGCAGTCATCAATGTATGGTGCTCATAGGGAAGGAAACTTCATCGCAGGGTGGAATGTGGTACATGAAGAGGTGTTCTACCATGAGGCCATGGCGTGTGCAGTGCCCTACCCAGATAGCCACTAGTCACATAAACTAGATGTACATAGTGCCTTTCTGGGTTGTGTAATGCGCAAGAGGAGTATGTCCTGTGGTGGCATCTGGGGCAGTCTTGTGTATAGGTTTGCTCGTGACTCTGAGCATTCTTCCATAAATTCAGGAGTGCGTAGGAGTCATGCAGAGAAGGCTATGGCATCCCACTCCAGTACTCTTGCCTGAAAAATCCCATGAATAGAGGAGCCTGGTAGGCTGCAGTCCACGGGGTCACTAGGAGTCGGACACGACTGAGCATCTTCACTTTCACTTTTCACTTTCATGACTTGGAGAAGGAACTGGCAACCCACTCCAGTATTCTTGCCTGGAGAATCCCAGGGATGGAGGAGCCTGGTGGGCTGCCATCTATGGGGTTGCAAAGAGTCAGACACGACTGAAGTGACACAGCAGCAGCAGTAGGAGTCATGAAGATATCTGTTATATGACTAATTTCCGTGGTCCATTCTGAAATACTGAAATCTGATAATCTGGGTAAGTGAAGGATACTTCTCAATAGTTTATCATAGAACTGGAACATGCTGAATATCTCTGGGATCTCAATGTTCTCCCATAGTATAGAGAACTTGTGAGGAAGTTCTGAAAGGAAGTAGGATGAAAATTGAAGGGCAGTGAGATAACATGTTCTAGGAATAAAGAAAATCATGTGTGCATTCATCAGGATCTAATGGGTAGTTTTCTCAAAGCTAGATGATAAACTGAGCAGTCCAGAGTGTATGGCCTTTCCCTTGGTGCCTTGCTGTGTGCAGCACCTTGCCCATTCAGGTGCTGTTCATGTAGACTCCCTGTGAACAGCCTGCCTGTGTAGAGTAAAGCTCACAATAACATAATTTGTGGTGACCTCTGGACCAGTGACTTAGATAGAATTGCAGGTGGCCTGGAACTGTCCTCCTTGATGTCATAATGACCCTGGTTTCATCTGTGCCTCTAGCATCCTCAGGAAGATGTCAGAGGTCTTCTCCTCACAATGTGAACACTGAGATTTTACAGAGGGCAAGGTGATACCTATGGGGAGAAGAGAGAAATATGAGATGTCTTTCATTCTTTGGTTCTCATTCATCTGAAGTAAGTATAAAGGAGAGTGAAGGGGACAGTCCCTGAGGATGGAATCAGGATTCACACAGTGGGTGGATATTTCTTGGTGTCTGGATATATCTTGCACACAGCCATTAGGATTTGCCAGCACAAATATGGAAGCAGTTTGGAAGAGGATAATGGGGACCTGGATGTGCCTAGACATGAAATGTTTCTGTGTCTGGTTCCCTATCCAGACAAGTGCTTTTCATATTGACAATGTATGAACACTGTCTGTCTGGATGAGTAAGACTCTCCAGGAACATTGGTGGGGTGTTATTGTTGTGGGTGCAATTTTGAAAGGGGAGCTCCAAATGTCCTTAGGTTCCTCCAGAACGTTAGGAGCAGCCTTAAAACGTGAGACTCTGAAATATTCAGTATGACTTATGAGTTCCATTTTAAAAAATTGAATGAGTACTGGTTAGAAAAGGGAAGGGTACTTCCTTTGAAAGTAAGAGAGATCTGAAAATGTGAAACACCTTTTTCCTCTCTGGATCCCCATCCTTCTGAGTGTCTACAATATGTAGAAATAGTGGGGATAATCTAGATTTGGGGGGGGGCAAGTTGGAAGGCTGTGGGTCACCACTTTCAAGTTTTATATATAAATTTGGTGAGGTCCAAGGATGTGGTAGGAGTCATGAGGAGTGTTTCATAAGACAGTGTGAAGTGGGCAAGTAGGGCCTCCTTATTGAGGCCATACTGTGTGCTGTGAGCTGCCTAATGAGATATGTACTGAGTACCTGGTTCTTTATTATGGGTGGCCTTTAGAATATGGTTGAGAAATAGAAAACTTTGTGAACCCTGAGAGAGATTAAGACTATGTTGGTGGGCCGTGGGTCAATCATTTCCATGTCCATACCTAAATGTGTGTAGTCATCACTTAAAGAATTGTTAACAGAGCCTTCCTGGGTAGAGTAATATGCAACTGCATCATCATGACTGGTGGCCTTGGACAATGGAAAGGTGTGGGGCTCCAGGTAATATTATTCTAAAATGTCAGGGAAGCTGTGGAGCTGCCAAACATACCTTGATTATGTCAGTACTTCAGACCTGAAAATATGACTATGTATAATGTAGAGAATGGAAGATAAATGCTAATGGAATCATATTCACCTTGCTTGATGATCATTTACCCTGTGTTCACATATTTCTCCAGTTACCTGTAGACCAGCTGAGGGGATTCTGAAGGAGAAGTGATGCGACTTAGGCGAAATTGTGTCCATGCTTTAAAGGGAAATCGGTAAATATTTGTTGTAGCATCAGGATGTGATGGGCAAAATATGTGTGGGTGTGAGGGTCAATAGGCAATCCTCCACCTGGAAGTCCTGCTGTGTGCAGTGCCCTGCCCAGACAGATGCAGTTCATGTAGAATTGGTGTACTGTGCCACAGCTGGGTAGAGTAAGGCTCACAAGGACATCGTTTGTGGTGGTGTCTGGACCAGTGATGTGCGTGAAGTTGAAGGTGTCCTTGAGCTGCCTGCCTTGACGTCATAAAGACCCTGGAGTCATCCGTGCCTCTAGTATCCTCAGGAAGATGTCAGTGGTCCTCTCCTCACAATGTGAACCACGAGAGTTTACAGAGGGTAAGATGATATGTATGAGGAGAATATAGAACTCCAAGACTGTGTGCAGTGCCCTGCCCAGACAGGTGCAGTTCATGTAGAATTGATGTACTGTGCCACAGCTGGGTAGAGTAAGCCTCACAAGAACATCATTTATGGTGGCGTCTGCACCAGTGATGTGGTTGGAGTTACAGGTTTCACTGGGGTGCCTGCCCTTCTAATGACCTGGGCTTTCATATGTGCATCAGGCATCCTAGTAGGTTTTCATTTTTCCTATTGACACAATATGAACACAATAATTTTTCAGAAGACTAGATGATTCCTAAGAGGAGAAGAGACAAATACTGGAGGTTTTTTCTCTCTGTCTCTTGGTTTTTGTACATCTCAAGTAGGCATAGTGAAATAGATGGTGGATATCTATTGAAGGAGAGATGTAGCTTACAATCAGTGTGCATATTCACATTGGGATCTGGATATATCTTGCGTGTAGCCATTGGTATGTGATGCAGAGAGATCATAGCTACTTTTGATACAGCCTAGTTCTTGATTGATGGATCAGTGACAACATTGCTGTATGCAATGCCCTGCCTATACAGGGTCTGTCCTTGTAGATATCGTGTAATAAGTATCTGTGTGGCTAGAATAAGGCTCACAAGGAACATGATTTGTGGTTGATGATGGAACAGTTCTAGTCTTGGAGTTGCATATGTCCTTGACTATTTTCCATGATATCATGAGGGTACAGGGAGCCACATGGATTCTAGGCCTTTGAGGATGCTTCCAGTGCTTGAATATTTCTAATATCATTTGATCCTTCATGGTAGATGAGGGAAGAATCTTCCAATGATTCTCATATATGTTTGGATACACATGGAAGTTGACTATACCCTCAAAGAGCTGCAATGCAACTTTGATGGCAGTGGGATAACTTTTTCAACAACTGAAACTAAATCATGGGTGCGGTGATCAAGGTATCATGGAAAGACACAAGAAAATTGAAGGAAATCCTGGGAAGTGCACTAAGCAGGTCCTCCAGCTCGAGGCCAAGCTGTATGCCATGCCCTGCCCAACCATATGCTGTTGATGTAGACTCCCTGTAAAAGCACCTGCCTGGTCAGAGTAAGGCTCACAAGAGAATCGTTTGTGGTGGCCACTGAACCAGTGATGTACGTGGAGTTGCAGGGTCCTTGAGCTGGCTGCCTTGATGTCATAATGACCCTGGAGTCATCTGTGCCTCTAGTATCTCTGGAAGATGTCAGTGGGTTTCTCCTCACAATGTGAATCCCAAGAATTTCCAGAGGGTAGGATGACATGTATGAGAAGAATATAGAAACCTGAGATTCTTTTCTGTCTCTGATCCTAAAGGGGATTGAAAGGGACAGTCCCTGAGGAGGGAAAAAGGATTCAAATGTGGGTGGATATTCCCTCAGTGTCTGGATATATCATGCATAGAGCCATCAGGATGTGGAGGCAAGAGATATGGAAGCTAAATGGAAGAGGATGATGGGGACTGGGGTGTGCCTACACATTAGATTTCTTGTGTTTAGTGCCCCACCCAAACAGGTAGTTGTTTTTTTTTTTTTTTTTGACAGTGTGTAAACACTACCTGTCTAGGTGAGTAAGACTCTTCAGGCATGTTGGTGTGGTGTTATTTGTGTTCAGTGCAATTTTGAGCATGGAGCTCCAATGTACTTTGCTTCCTCCAGAACATTATGAGCACCTTTAAAACTTTAAATGAGCCTCTGAAATCCTTAGTATAACTTACGGGTTCCATTTCTCAAAGTTTAACAGGAATTGTTAGAAAGAGAAGGTTAATTCCTCTGAAATGAAAAGAGAACTGAAACACCTATTTCTATCTGGGTCCTCATCTTTCTGACTGTGTACAATACATAGAGTAGTGAGGACGGTCTCCTGAGGGCGGGATGCAAGTTGCAGGGCCATAGGTCACCATTTTCAAGTTCTATGCATAAATCATGGGTGAATTTCAAGGACATTGTAGAAGTAATGAGGAATGATACATTTAAGAGTGTGAAGGGGACAAGCATGGGCTCCACCTCAAGGTCATGCATTGTGCAGTGCCCCGGTATCAGAAGTGCTATTGACTTGCACTACCAGTAAACAGAGCTTTCCTCTTAGAGTACTGTGTAACTAATTCATCATTGCTGGTGGCCTTTGGACCAAGGGTGGGTGTGGACTCCAGGTGATATTCCTCCAATATGTCAGGGAAGCGCTTGAGGCCACAGAGATGTCAATATATGTTGATTATGATCTCAGTAGTCCAGACCTGAAAATGTGCCCATGTATAAAGTATATGATAGAAACATAAATGCTTATAGAGTCACATTCATATTGCTTGCTGATCATTTCTCTTATGCTCATATATTGCTTCAGATATGTGTGGACCAGCTGAAGAAATTCTCAAGAAGAGGAGATGCCAACTGGATGACAGTATGTCCATGATTTAAAGAATAACTGGTAAATCTTTGTTGTAGCATCAGGATATGATGATGAAAGTCATGTGTGGGTGTGAGGGTAAAGGGTAGTCCTCTGCCTGGAAGCCATGATGTGTGCAGTTCCCTACCCAGCCAGTGCAGTTCATTTGGAATCAATGTACTGTGCCCTGGATGGGTAGTGTAAGGCTCACAAGAACATCATTTGTGGTGTCTTCTGGGCCAGTGATGTGGATGCATTTGCAGGTTTCACTGAGCTATGTGCCTCGGTATCATAATGAGCTGGGGAGTCATCTGTGGCTCAGGTATTTTCAGGATGATTTCATTGGTCTGTCCTCACAATGAGAACACTGCCAGGGTCCAGCCCCGGTATGTCCAGGGAATTCGAAGGGGGGACGGTGTTGGCGAGGAAAACTTATTTATTTAGAAATATAAGAATAGACTAGGAAGAAATAGTGTAGTAAGAAATTTGAGATGGAGAAAAGAAGGCTGAATAACTTGGTTTACGTGGAAAGCCAATAAAACCTCAAGACGAGAGGTTTGTGCCATCTACGTTAGGCCACCAGCGTCCGTTTGAACATCGGAGAGTGCCCCACCCTGGGCTCTCTCTCTTAGGGATCTTAGCAGCCAGGACAGGTAAGTAGACATGGCAAGCCTCCGTGCCCCAGATGGGAATTCAGCCAGAAATTAGAGAAAATAGGAGACACGGGGGAAGCCCAGCATCAGTGCAAGGCTCTTCGAGAGGGAAGGGAAGGGGAAAAGGGGGAAAAAAAAAGGGAAAAAAGGGGAAAAAGGGGAACAGGGGAAAAAGGGGAAAAAAGGGAAAAGGAAAAGGGAAAAAGGAAGGGGGAAAAAAGGGAAATTTATTTTTCAAAATCAGCTTATATACCCCAAGTTGTACATAATAGAATATGCAGAGTTACGCAGAGGTAGCAGTCCTGACCCTCATTGAGACAAGGCTTTCTTTTTTGCATACTCTCCTGTTACAAAAGTCTCAGGTGGTCTACATTATCTTCTGGCCAAGAGGCCTATTAACATTTCTATGGCTCTCTCCTGATGAAGTTTTGTTAACCAGAAGACTCATTTGTGTTAATCTTTCCAAAGTCTGAATGCCACTCTCAGAAAACACTAAATAAAAATACAGCAGTTTGTAATAAAAGGATTTATTTTTCAAAATCAGCTTATATACCCCAAGTTGTACATAATAGAATATGCAGAGTTACGCAGAGGTAGCAGTCCTGACCCTCATTGAGACAAGGCTTTCTTTTTTGCATACTCTCCTGTTACAAAAGTCCCAGGTGGTTTACATTATCTTCTGGCCAAGAGGCCTATTAACATTTCTATGGCTCTCTCCTGATGAAGTTTTGTTAACCAGAAGACTCATTTGTGTTAATCTTTCCAAAGTCTGAATGCCACTCTCAGAAAACACTAAATAAAAATACAGCAGTTTGTAATAAAAGGCAAAACTACTATATATCCTTTTCCATATCCCATTTACATTGATGACATCTTCCCGGGTGCTTGATAGATAAAAAATAAGGAGGTCTGGCAGTAATCATTGAGTCAACTGTGAAATCCTGTCACCAATATGAATTTGAAAAGGCTCTGAAACTTTAAGATCTTTAAAGCTTTTGTGCCTTTCACAGTTGGGAGGTTGTGAGCAATTCACAAGCTTGCAAAAGGTCAGGGGAACCTGTTTAGGCAGGCTAGAGCATTATCAAAGGGGGTTGGGCTGAGAACTCCTTTCAAATGCAGGAAGCTAAAAACTCTTCCCGAGAAACTGGCACAGAATAGTGGGGAAACAGACAAATACAGACAACCTTTTATTCTTGGGGTGCATGCTCAGGAAAAACCAGGGAGAAATCCGATGACTCAGATTGCCCTGCCATCTGAGTTTGCCACGTGACCCTGTCACAGGTGGGATTCCTCATGCTGGCCCCCGACAAACACAAAGATTTTTCAGAAGGCAAGATGATTCTTTAGAGGAAAATGAGAAATACTAGAGGTTTTCTGTGTGTGTGTGTGTGTGTGTGTGTGTGTGTGTGTGTGTTCGTCTCAGGTTTCATACATCTCAAGAAGGCATAGAGAAGTGGATGGTCAATATCTAGAGAAGGAGATATTTGGGTTGCAGTCAATGGTTGGATATTCTCTGGGGATCTGGGTATATCTCAAATGCAGCCTATTGGAATTGATCGGTTGAGAGATCATAAGTGCTTCTGAGATAGCCCAGGTTCTTGGGTTGGTTGATCAGAGACAGCCCTGCTGTGTGCAATACCCCCCTAAACAGGTAATGATCTTGTAAAGCTCGTGTAATCAGGATAGAATAAAGCTATAAGGAATGAAATTTATGCTTGACTGTGCAATAATACTGCTGGAGCTGCATGTCTGCTTGTGACGCTTGCCATACTATCTTGTTGGTCCAGGGAACCTGCTGCATTCTAGGCATTTTGAGGCTGCTTTCATTGCTTGAATATTCCTATGAACATCAGGACCTATAGTTTAACAATGGAAATGCAGTTCCTATTAGGAAATGAAGTAAAGAGTAAGATTTTAACCATGGTACCTCTTCCTGGTGCAGATACTCAGAGAACAGGTGATGACATCCTGAAAGAGGTGTATGATCCATGTTTGAGCATAGTGGGCAACTTTTTCTAGGTCCATAGCTAAATCTTGGGTTCAGCCATCAAGGTATGGTGCTCATAGAGCAGGAAACTTCACTGCGGTGTAGAACGTGGCACCTGAAGAGGTTTTGTACCATGAGGTGATGGAGTACACAGTGCCCTGCCAAGATTGGCACTATTCATGTATACTAGATGTACACAGTACCTTTCTGGATTGTCTAATGTGCAACAGGAAAATGACCTGTGGTGGCCTCTGGAGCAGTCTTGGGTGTGAGGCTGCTTGTGACTCTGAGCTTGCTTCCATTTCAGGAACGCTATAGGAGCTACGTAGATATCTCTTATGTGACTGTGATTTCCGTGGTCCATTCTGAAATATCGAAATCTGATAACCTAGGAAAAGGAAGGATACTTTTCAAAAGCTTAGCATAGAACTGGGACGTGCTTAATATCCCTGAGATCTCAAAGTTTTCCTGTAGTACAGAGACCTTATGCGGAAGTTCCGAGGGGTGAGTAGAATGAAAATTGAAGGGCACTGAGATAACATGTTTTAGGAGTATAGAAAATCATGTGTGCACTCATCAGGATCTAGTGGGAAGGGTTCTCAAATCTACATGATGTACTGAGCGGTCCAGAGGGTCTGCTCTTCCCCTTGGTGCCTTGCTATGTGCAGTGCCCTGCCTAGTCAGGTGCTGTTTACTTAGACTCCCTGTGAACGACCTGCCTGTGTAGAGTAAAGCTCACAATAACATCATTTTTATGGCCTCTGGACCAGTGACATGGATGGAATTGCAGGTGGCCCTGAATTGTCTGCCTTGATGTCATAATGACCCTGGTGTCATCTGTGCCTCTAGCATCTTCAGGAAGATGTCATTGGTCCTCTCATCACAAAGTGAACCGCAAG
This sequence comes from Aepyceros melampus, assembly GCA_006408695.1. Classification (NCBI taxonomy): domain Eukaryota; kingdom Metazoa; phylum Chordata; class Mammalia; order Artiodactyla; family Bovidae; genus Aepyceros; species Aepyceros melampus. The sequence continues at coordinate 19,560 of SJXQ01010541.1, read as the reverse complement.
TGTTTAAAGAAGGTAAGATGATACTTTTGAAGAGACTATAGAAATCTGAGATTCTTTTCTATCTCTGATCTTCCTACATCTGAAGTAAGTATAAAGGAGATTGAAAGGGACAGTCCCTGAGGAGGGAAAAAGGATTCAAAAGCGGTGGATATTCCCTCAGTGTCTGGATATATCATACATAGAGCCGTCTGGACTTGGAGGCAAGAAATAACGGAAGCTAAATGGAAGAAGATGATGGGGCCTGGGGAGTGCCTACAAATTAAAGATTTTTTGTGTTAGTACCCTGCACATAGAGGTACTGTTCACTTTCACAATGTGTGAACACTGCCTGTCTAGATGAGTAAGACTCTCCAATTATGTTGGTGTGGTTTGATTTGTGTTAAGTGCAGTTTTGATTGTGGAGCTTCAATGTCCTTAGATCCCTCCATAAAGTTGGGAGCAGCCTTAAAACACGAAACTCTGAAATATTTAGTAAGACTTATGAGTTCCATTTCTAAAAGTTTAACAGGTACAGATAAGAAATGATGAGAGATCTCAAACACATTTTTCTTTCTGGGTCCTCATCCTTCTGAGTGTGTACAGTACGTAGAAATAATGAGGATATTCTAGTGATGGAGTGAGGCAAGTTGGAGGGCAGTGGGCACCATTTTCAAGTTCTATACATAAACTGGGTTAGGCCCAAGGATGTGGTAGGAGTAATGAGGAATGTTTCAACTGAGAGTGTGAAGTAGGCAAGCATGGCCTCCACCTTGAAGCCAAACTGTGTGCCATGACACGTTTAGAGATGTAACTACTGTGCAACTGCTTCTTTATTACTGGTGGCTTTTGGAGCAGTGTTGGAAAACATAGAAAAAGTAATGAAAACCTGAGAGAGATGCAAACCATGTTGGTGCAGCGTCAATCTTTTCAGCATCCATAGCTAAATGTTGTGTGTAGTCATCACTTAAAGAAGTGTAAATAGAGCCTTCCTCTGTAGAGTGATGTGCAACTGCATCATCATGACTTGTGGCCTTGGATGATGGATGGGTGTGGGTCTCCATGTGATATTATTCCAAGATATTAGGGAGGCCTTGGACACCACAGAGCTGTCAAACATACCTTGATTATGATCTCTGTAATTCAGTTCTGAAAATGTGACCATGTATAATGTGGAAGTACCACCAGTACTTCCCTGGTGGCTCAGAGGTTAAAGCGTCTGCCTCCAATGCGGGAGACCCGGGTTTGATCCCTGGGTCGGGAAGATCCCCTGGAGAAGGAAATGGCAACCGACTCCAGTATTATTGCTTGGAGAATCTCATGGACTGAGGAGCCTGGTGGGCTGCAGTCCATGGGGTCACAAAGAGTCAGACACGACTGAGTGACTTTACTTACTTACTTACTTACTTACTTACTTATAATGTGGAGAAAAGAAAGAAAAATGCTGATAGAATAACATTCACCTGCTTGCTGATCATGTGCTCTGTGTTCACATATTTCTGCAGAGATACCTGTAGACCAGCTGAAGAGATTCTGAAGGAGAAGTGATGTGACTTGGACGAGATTTTGTCCATGTTTTAAAGGGAAACCATTAAATATTTGTTGTAGCATAAGGATGTGATGAGAAAAGCTATATGTGGGTGTGAGGGTCAATGGACAATCCTCCATCTGAACGTCCTACTGTGTGTAGTGCCCTACCCAGACAGGAGCAGTTCACATTGAATTGGTGCACTGTGCTACAGCTGGGTAGAGTAAGGCTCACAAGAACATCATTTCTGGTGGCTTCCTGACCAGTGATGTGGAAGGCTTCACAAATTTCACTGAGCTGCTGCCCTTCTAATGACCTGGGGTGTCATCTGTGGCTCAGGCATCCTAGGAGGTTCATTGGTCTTATCTACACCAAGTGAACACAAAGATTTTTCAGAAGGTTAGATGATTCCTATGAGGAGACGAGAGAAATGCTGGAGGTTTCTCTCCTCTGTCTCTTGGTTTTTGTACATCTCAAGTAGACATAGTGAAATAGATGGTGGAATCTAGTGAAGGAGGGATGCAGCTTACAATCAGTGGGTTGATATTTTCTTGGGGTCTGGATATATTTTGTGTGCAGCCATTAGTATGTGGTGCAGAGAGATCATCGCTGCTTCTAATACAGCCCAGTTCTTGGGCTGATGGATCAGTGACAGCCTTTCTGTGTGCAATGCCCTGCCTAGCAGGGGCTGTCCTTGTAGATCTCATGTAATCAGTATCTGTCTGGGTAGAATAAGGCTCACAAGAACATGACTTGTGGTTGACGATGGAGCAGTTCTAGTGTTAGAGCTGCACATGTCCTTGGCTACTTGCCATGATATCATGAGGGTACAGGGAGCCACATGGATTCTAGGCCTTTGAGGATGTTTTCAGTGCTTGAATATTTGAAATATCATCTGAGCCTACAGGTTAGATAAGAGAAGAATCTACAAGACAGTGAGCTTCTTCCAATGTTTCTCATATCTGTTCAGATACACAGAGAAGGTGACAGCATCCTCAAAAATTTGTGATGCAAATGTGAAGGCATTGTGATAAATTTTTCAAAAGCTGAAACTAAATATTGAGTGCTATATTCAAGGTATGGTGGGAAAACACAAGAAAATTGAAGAAGAGCATGGTAAGTGCACTAAGCAGGTCCTCCAGCTCGATACCAAGCTGTATGCCATGCCCTGCTCAGCCAGGTGCTGTTGACATAAATGCACCTCCTGGTAAATGCACCTTTCTGGGCAGAGTAAAGCTCACAGGATCATTGTTTGTTCTAATGTTGTTCTAGCTAAATGTTGGGTATAGTCATCACTTAAGGAGGTGTAAACAGAGCCTTGCTGGGTAGAGTAATGTATAACTGCATCATCATTACTTTGATGATGGACGGGTGTGGGGCTCCTGGTGATATCATTCCAAGGTATCAGGGAGGCCTTGGAAGCCACAGAGCTGTCAAAAAAGCCTTGATTATTATCTCAGTAGTTCAGATCTGAAAATGTGACCATGGATAATGTAGATAATGGAAAAATAAATGCTAGTGAAATCACATTCACCTTGCTTGCTAATCATTTACCCTATGTTCACATATTTCTCCAGATACCTGTAGACCATCTGAAGAGATTATGAAGGTGATGAGATGCAAATTGGACAAGATTGTGTCTGTGTTTTAGAGGGAAATCAGTAAATATTTGTTATAGCATCAGGATATTATGAGAAAAAGTATTGTGGGTATGAGGGTCAATGGGCAATCCATCTGAAACTCTTGCTGTGTGCAGTGCCCTACCCAGACAGGTGCACTTCACGTAGAATTGGTATACTGTGCCACAGCTGGGTAGAGTAAAGCTCACAAGGATATCATTTGTGGTGGCTTCTGGACCAATGACGTGGAAGGAATTACAAGTTTCACTGAGTTGTCTGCCTTTATATCATAATGACCCAGGGAGTGTTCTGTGGCTCAGGCATCCTAGGAAGATTTCATTGGTTCTATCCACACCATGTGAACAGAAAGTTTTTTTCAGAAGACAAGATGATTCCTAAGAGGAGAAGAAAGAAATTCTAGAGGATTTTTCTCTCTATCTCTCGGTTTTTGTACATCTCAAGTAGGCATAGTGAGATAGATGGTGAATATAGTAAAGGAGAGATGCAGGTTACAATCAGTGGGTGGATACTCTTCAGGGATCTGGATTTATCTTAGGGGAAATCATCAAGATCCAATGCAGAGAGATCATAGCTGCTTCTAAGACAGCTCAGGGTCTTGGGTTGATGGATCAGTGAAAGTCCTGCTGCCTAGAAATGTGCTCATGTTGTAGACCTTGTGTAACCAATATCTGTCTGGGTCGAGTGGGGCTCCTAAGGGACATAATTTGTGGTTGACTTGGAGCAGTTCTGGTGTTGGATCTGCATATGTCTTTGGCTATTTGCCATGATACCATGAGGGTCCAGGGACCAAGTGGATTCTAGGCATGTTGAGGATGCTACCAGTGTTTAAATATTTCTGATATCATCTGCACCTACAGGTTAGAAAAGGGAAAGAACTCCAACAGAGTCAAATTATTCCAAGTCCCTTGTATTTGTTGGGGAAGTCCCTGGTGGCTCAGAGGTTAAAGCGTCTGCCTCCAATGTGGGAGACCTGGGTTTGATCCCTGGGTTAGGAAGATCCTCTGGAGAAGGAAATGGCAACCCACTCCAGTATTCTTGCCTGGAGAATTCCATGGACTGAGAAGCCTAGTAAGTTACAGTCCATGGGTCGCAAAGAGTCGGACACGACTGAGCGACTTCACCTTCACCTATATTTGTTCAGATACACATAAATGGATACAATATCCTTCAAGAAGTGGGATGTAAATTTGAGGGCAGTAGGATACGTTTTACAATGTCTGGAGCTTAAATCGTCAATGTGGTGATCACTTATGGTGGAAAGAGAGCAGAAAATTGAAGAAGATCATGGGAAGTGCACTAGTAGGTCCTCCAACTCAAGGCCACACTGTGTGTCTTGCCCTTCCCACCCAGGTGCTGTTGGTGTAGACTCCCTGTAAATGCACCTGCCTGGGAAGAGTAAGGCTCACAAGAGCATCTTTTCTGGTGGCCTCTGGACCAGTGATGTGGGTGAAGTTAAAGGTGTCTATTACCTGCTAGTTATGACTCCATAGTCACCCTGGGCTATGTGTGGCTCCAATTTCCTTGGGATGATTTCATTGGTCTTCTCTTCTCAATGTGAACACACATAGTGTACAGATGTAAACATGATTTCTAAGAGGAAAAAATAGGAATACAAAAAATTATTCCTTCTCTCTCTCACTTTCTCAGTTTTTTGTACATCTCCAGTAGGCATAGAGACATGGATGGAGGATATCCAGTGAAGGAGAGATGCAGGTTACTATCCGTGGGTGGATATTCTCTAGGGGTATGGATATATCTTGAGTGCAGCCATCAGGATGTGATGGACAGAGATCATAGGTGCTTCCAAAGCCCAGGGTATTAGATTGAATGGTCAGAGACAGCCCTACTGTGGGCACTGCCCTGCTTAGACTGGTACTGATCATGTAGACCATGTGTAATCAGTATCTGTCTGGGTAGAGTAAGGCTCACAGGAACATTTGTGCTTGACCTTGAAACAGTTCTAGTGTTGCAACTGCATGTGTCCTTGGGCTGCTTGCCATAATGCCATAAGAGTCCTGGCAGACACTTGGTCATAGGCATCTTGAGGATATTTCTTGTGCTTGAATATTTTTAATAGCATCAGCATCTACAGGATAGAAAAGAGAAACGCGTCCATATTAGAAAAGGAATTAAAGGGAGAAAGCTTTTAGCCATGGTAACTCATCTCATGCAGATACACTTAGAATGGTAATCAGATCCTGATGAGGTCAGAGTCAAGCTTCGGGGCCGTGGGTCAATGTTTTCAATGTATGTAGCTAAATCTTCAGTGCAGTTAGCTATGTGTGTTGAGGAGAAGAAACTTGAAGAAGAGCGTGGGAAGTGAACTAAGCAGGTCCTCCACCTCCAGGCCAAGCAGTGTGCCATGCCCTGCCCAGACAAGTGCTTTTCACTAAAATTTTCTGTGCAAGGACCTGCCTGCGTAGAGTAAGACTCACAATAACATCATTTGTGATGGCTTTGGATCAGTGGTGTGGGTGGAGTTGCAGGTTTCCTTGAGTTGCCTGCCTTGATGTCATAATGACCCTGAGAGGGATCTGTGGCCCTGGCATCCTCAGGTTGATTCCAGTGGGCCTATCTTCACAATGTGAAAATAGAGAGCTTACAGAGGGAAAACTGATTCCTATGAAAGAGAGAAATACGATATTCTAATCTCTCAGTTTTTGTAGATTTCAAGTAGGCAAGAGAAGTGGACCTTGGATATCTAGTGATGGAGAGATTTGGGTTACAAAGCAGTGAGTGGATATTCTCTAGGGATCTGGCTATATCTTGCATGAGGCCACAAAGATGTGATGGGGACAGAAATCATAGGTGCTTCTAACACAGCATAGGGTCTTAGGCTGGATGATCAGAGACAGCCCTGCTGTGTGCAATGCTCTGCCTATACAGGTACTTATCTTGTAGATCTTGTGTAGTCAGTACCTGTCTTGGTAGAGTTAGGCTCACCAGGAACATGATTTGTGGTTGACTTTGGAGCAGTTCTAGTGTTGGAGCAGTGTATGTCCTTGGCTACATGCCATGATGTTATGAGGGTCTAGGGAGCCACCTGCATTCCAGACATTTTGAGGATGCTACCAGTGTTTTAAAATTTCCAGTATCATCCACATGTACAGGTTAGAAAAGGGAAGGAACTGAAGAGAGTGAACTTCTTCCAATGTCCCTCGTTTCTGTGCAGAGATACACACAGAAGGTGACAAGATCCTCAAATTGTTGGGATATAAGATTGATGGTAGTGGGGCAATTTTTTCAATGTCTGGAGCTAAATACTGAGTGCAGTGAGCAAGGTATTGTGAGAAGAGAGAATAAAACTGAAGAAGAGAGCGGGAAGTGCACTAATCAGATCCTTTACCTCGAGGCCAAGCTGTATGCCATGCCCTGCCCAGCCAGGTGCTGTTCTCATAGACTCCTTGTGAGCACACCTGCCTGGGCAAAGTAAGGCTCACAAGAACATCGCTTGTGGTGACCTCTGGACAAGTGATATGGGTCAAGTTGTGGGTGGCCCTGAACTGCCTGCCTTGATGTCATAATGAACCTGGCATCGTCTGTGCATCTATAATCCTTGGGAAGATGTCAGTGATCCTCTCCTCAAAATGTAAACACAGAAAGTTTACAAGGGTAATATGATACCTATGAGAAAAAGAGATAATACAAGATGCTTTTCTTTCTCTGGTCCTTGTACATCTGAAGTACATATAAAGTGAAGTGAAGGGGACAGCCATTGAGGATGGATAAAAGATTCACAAACTGGTTGGATATTCCCTTGGTGTCTGGATATATCTTGCATGGAGCCATCAGATTTGGAGGGAAGAGATATAGAAGCTACTTGGAAGAGTGTAATGGGGACTTCATTGTGCCTATACATTAAAGATTTCTTGTGCAGAGTGTCCTACCCAGACAGGTACGCTTCACATTGACAATGTGTGAACAGTGCCTGTCTGCGTGAGTAAGACTCTCTAGGAACATTGGTGCTGTGTTATTTGCGTCACATGAACTTTGGAGTGTGTAGCTCCAAGTGTCTTTAGTTCCTGCGAGAAGTTACGAACACCCTTAAAACATCTGAGTCTCTGAAATATTCAGTATGACTTAGGCATTCCATTTCTAAAATTTAAACGGGAACAGGTTAGAAACAAGAGGTAAATTCCTTTGAACCGAAGAAGATCTGAAACACCCATTTCTCTCTGAGTCTTCATCCTTCTGAGTGTGTACAGTAGTAGAAGTAGTGAAGACAGTCTTGTGACTGAGGAATGTAATTTGGTTGGCAGTGGGTCACCATTTTCCAGTTCTATACATAATCCTTTGGTGATGTCCAAGGTTGTGGTAGGAGTAATGAAGAATGTTTCATTCTAGAGTGTTAAGGGGATAAGTAGGGTCTCCACTTAGAGGCCATGCTGTGTGCATTGCCATGCCTAAAGAGGTGCTGGTGACTTCAACTACCTGTAGACAGAGCCTTCCTAAGTAGAGTACTGTGCACCTGGTTCATCATTACTGGTGGCCTTTAGACCAGGGGTGTGTGTGGGGCTACATGTGATATACCTCCAAGATGTCAGGAAGGCCTTCAAAGCCACCTAGATGTCAAACATATGTTGATTATGATCTCAGTAGTCGAGATCTGAAAAAGTACCCATGTGTAATATAGAGAATACAAAGATAAATGATAATAGAATTGCATTTATCTTGCTTGCCAATCATTTCCCTTATGCTCACACATTTCTTCAGATACCTGTAGACCAGCTAAAGAGATTCTCAAGGAGAAGAGATGCATGTGACACAAAAGTGTATCCATCATTTAAAGAGAATTCAGTAAATCTTTGTTGTAATGTCAAGATATGTTGAGCAAAGGTATGTGTGGGTGTGAGGGTGAAAGGGAAGTCTCCACCTGGAAATCCTGCTGTGTGTACTGCCCTGCCCAGACAGGTGCAGTTCACGTAGAATTGGTGTACTGTGCTGCAGCTGGGTAGAATAAGGCTCACAAGAACATCGCTTGTGATGTCTTTTTGACCAGTGATCTGGAAGGTTTCCAGGTTTCACTGACATGCCTATCTTTATATCATAATGATCTTGGGAGTTGTCTCTGGCTCACACATCCTGGGATGATTTCATTAGTCCCATCCACAAAATGTAAACTCAAGATTTTCCAGAAGGCAAAATGTTTCCTAAGAGGAGAAGAGAAATACTAGGGTTTTCTCTCTTGCTGTCTCTCTCAGTTTTCACACATTTCAAGTAGGCATAGTGAAGTGAATGGTTGAAACCTAATGAAGGAGAGATTCAGGTTACAATCAGTGGGTGAATATTCTCTAGAGATCTGGATATATATTCCATGCAGCCATTAGAATGTGATGCAGAGATCATAGGTGCTTCTTAGACCAGGATTTTGAGTTGATAACTGGTGAGAACCCTGCTGTGTGCGATGCCATACCTAGAGAGGTACTGACTAAGTTTATCTTGTGTAATCAGTATCTGTCTGGGTAGAATAAGGCTCCCAAGCAACATGATTTGTGGTTACCCTTGAACAAGTTGTAGTGTTGGAACTGCATATGTCCTTGACTACTTGCCATGATGTCATGATGGTCCAGGGAGTCACGTGGATTCTAGGCATTTAGAAGATGCTTCCAGTGCTTGAATATTTCTTATATCATCTGCACCTATCAGTTAGAAATGGGAAGGAACTGCAAGAGAGTGAACTTCTTCCAAGTGGTGACAAGAACCTCAAAGAGGTGGGATGCACAAAAAAGGCAGTGGGACAATTTTTTCAACATATGGAGCAAAATCTTGAGTGCTGTGATCAAGGTATGGTGGGAAGAGAAAAGAAAATTGAAGAAGAGTGTCAGATGTGCACTAGGCATGTTCTCCACCTCGAGGCCACACTCTGTGGCATGCCCTGCCCAGTCAGTTGCTGTTACATAGACTCCCTATAAACACACCTGATGGCAGAGTAAGGCTCACAAGAACATTGTTTGTGGTGGTCCTGGACCAGTGGTATGAGTCGAGTTGCAGGTGTCCTTGCACTGCCTGCCTTGATGTCATAATGACCCTGGAGTCATCTGTGCCTCTAGCATCCTTGGGAAGATGTCAGTGGTCCTCTCCTCACAATGTGAACGCCAAGAGTTTCTGGAGGGTAAGAGCATATGTATGAGGAGAATATAGAAATACGACATGCTTTTCTATCTCTGATCCTCCTACATCTGAAGTAAGTATAAAGGGATTGAAAGGGGCAGTCCCTGAGGATGGAAAAAAGGTTTACAAAGTGTGTGGATATTTCTGGGGCATCTGGATATACCTTGCAAGGAGTCATCAGGATGTGGAGGCATGAGAGATGGAAGCCACATGGAAGAGGGTAATGGGGACTGTGTTGTGCCTACACATTAAAGATTTCTTGTATGTACTGCCCTACACATACACTTTGACAATGTATGAACAGTGCTTGTCTGCATGAGCAAGACTCTCCAAGAATGTTTTAGTGGTGTTATTTGTGTCAGGTCCAGTTTTATTGTGGAGCTTTAATTGTCCTTAGTTCACTCCAGAAAGTTATGAGTATGCTTAAAAACAGCTGAGTTTCTGAAATCTTCAGTATGACTTAGGGGTTCTGTTTTGAAAACTTTAACAGGAACTGTTAGAAAAGATAAGGTTAATTCCTTTGAAATGAAGAGAGATCTGGAACACCTATCTCTCCCTGGGTCTTCATCCATCTGAGTATGTACAGTAAGCAGAAATATTGAGGACTGTCTAGTGAGGGAGGGATGCAATTTGGAGGGAGTGGGTCACCATTTTCAAGTTCTACGCATAGATCTTGATTGACGTCCAAGGAAGTGGTAGGACTGCCATGTTTCATTTGAAAGTGTGAAGGGGACAAGCAGGGCCTCCAGCAAAAGGAAACGCATTGTGAAGTGCTCCGCCTAGAGAAGTGCTGTTGACTTCATCTACCAGTAAACAGAGCCTTCCTGGGTAGAGTAGTGCAACTGGTTCATCATTATTGGTGGCCTTTGTACAGGGGTTGGTGTGAGGCTCCAGATGATATTCCTCCAAGATGTCAGGAAGGCCTTGGAAGCCATACAGATATCTAACATATATTGATTATGATCTCAGTAGGCTATATCTGAAAATGTTCCCATGTGTAGACAATAGAAAGATAAATGCTAGTTGAATCACATTCATCTTGCTTGCTGATCATTTCCCTTATGCTCACACATTTTTTCAGATAGTTATAGACCAGCCGAAGAGATTTCCAGCAGAAGAGACTATGAACAAGAAGAGATGCAAATTGGATGACAGTGTGTCCAAGTTTTAAAGGGAAATGGAAATATCTTTGAAATATTTGGAAATATATTTTGAAATATCTTGGAAATTAAAATATCAGGATATGATGAGCAAAGGTATGTGTGGGTGTGAGGGTCAGTGGGCAATCCTCCACCTGGAAACCCTGCTGTGTTCAGTGCCCTGCCCAGACAGGTGCAGTTCATGTAGAACCAGTGTACTGTGCCACAGCTGGGTAGAGCAAGGCTCACAAGAACATCATTTGTGGTGTTTTCTGGACCAGTGATGTGAATGGCTTTGCAGGTTTCCATGAGCTGCCTGCCTTTATATTATAATGACCTGGGGAGTCATCTGTGGCTCAGGCATGCTCAGGATGGTTTCTTTGGTCCTATCTCCTTAATGTGAACACAAAGATATTTCAGAAGTCAAGATGATTCTTAAGAGGAGAAGAGAGAAATACTCGAGGTTTTCTCTCTCTCTTTCTCGGTTTTCATACATCTCAAAAAGACATAGTGAAGTGGATGGTGTATATCTAGTGAAGGAGAGATTCAGGTTAAAGTCTGATTCAGGTGGATATTCTCTAGGTGTCTGCATATATCTTCCGTGCAGCCATCAGGATGCAATGCAGAGATCATAGGTGCTTTTAGGACAGCCCCGGGTCTTGACTTGATCAGTCGGTGAGAGCACTGTTGTGTGAAAATGCCCTACCCAGACAGGTACTGACCAAGTTATACCTCGTGTAATTAGTGTATGTCTGGGTAGAGTAAGGCTCACAAGGAAAATGATTTGTGGTTGACCTTGGAGCAGTTCTAGTGTTGGAGCTGCCTATGTCCTTGGCTACTTGCCATGATATCGTGAGGATCCAGGAAGCCATGTGGATTCTAGGCATTTTTAGGATTCTTACAGTGCTTTGATATTTCTAATATCATCTGCACCTACAGGTTAGTATAGGGAAAAAACTGCAAGACAATTATCTTTTTTCAATGTCCCTCCCTCTGTGCAGATACAAATAGAAGGTGACAAGATCCTCAAAGAGGTGGGATTCAGGTTTTAGGGTAGTGGGACATTTTTTTTTCAACATCTGGAGCATCTTGTATGCAGTGATCAAGGTATGGTGGGAAGAGAGAAGAAAATTGAAGAGGAGAGTGGGAATTACTCTAATCATGATGTCTACCTTGAGGCCACACTGTTTGATGTGCCCTGCCCAGCCAGATGCTGTTGACCTAGACTCCCTGTGAACACAACTGCCTGGTCAGAGTAAGGCTCACAAGAGCATCATTTGTGGTGGCCTCTGGACCAGTGATGTGGGTGGAGTTGCAGGTGTCCTTGAGCATCTGCCTTGATGTCATAATGACCATGGAGTCATCTGTGGCTCTAGCATCCTCGGGAAGATTCTAGTAGTCCTCTCCTCATAGTGTGAGTGCCAAGAGTTTACAGAGGATAAGATGACATGTATGAAAAGAAGAAATAACAAGATGCTTTTCTTTCATTGGTCCTGGTACATTTGAAGTAACTATAAAGGGGAGTGAAGGGAACAGCCCCTGAGATGGAGAAGGAATTCATAACATGGGTGGATATTCCATGAGTGTCTGGATATATCTTGAATGGAGCCATCAGGATGTGCAGGCAAGAGAGATGGGGACTGGGTAAGATGAGGAATAGGAAGAGGATAATGGGGACTGGGTTGTGCCTACACATTAAAAATGTCTTGTATGTATTGCCCTATCCAGAGAGCTATGCTTCATTTTGGCAATGTGTGAATAGTGTCTATCTGAGTGAGTACGACTTTCCAGGTACATTAGTGTGGTGTTATTTGTGTCAGGTGCAATTTGAATGTGGTGCTCCAAGTGTCCTTAGTGCAATCCAGAAAGTTATGACCATCCTTAAAAATATCCTTAAAAGCCGAGTCTCTGAAATGTTCAGTATAACTTATAGGGATTCCATTTCTAAAAGTTGGAGAAGAACTATTAGAAAACACAAGTTTAATTCCTTTGAAATGAAGAGAGATATGGAAACCTATTTTTCTCTGTTTCCTCATCCTTCTGAGTATGTACAGTACGTATAAATAGTGAGGACAGTCTAGTGAGGGAGGGATGAAAGTTGGAGGGCAGTGGGTCACCATTTTCAAGTTTTATGCATAAATCTTGGGTGAGATCCAAAGATGTGGTAGGAATAGTGCAGAATGTGTCATTTGAAAGTGTGAGGGGACAAGCAAGGCCTGCACATTGAGGCCATACTGTGTGCTGTGGCCCGCCTAGAGAGGTAAACAGAGCTTTTCTGGATAGAGTTCTGTGCAACTGGTTCATCATTATTGTTGGCCTTTGGATCAGGGATGGATGTGGAACTCCAGGTGATATTCCTCCAAGATGTCATGAAGGTCTTGGAAGCCACAGAGATGTTTCACATATGTTGATTAAGGTCTCAGCAGTCTAGTTATGAAAATGCGCCCAAGCATAAAGTGGAAAATAGAACGATAAATGCTAATAGAAACACATTCTTCTTGCTTGCTGATCATTTCCCTTATGCTCACATATTTCTTCAAATACCTGAAGACTAACTGAAGAGATTCTCACAGACAAGAGATGCAAATTGGACGACAGTCTGCCCATGTTGAAAGGGAAATTGGCAAATCTTTGTTCTAGCATCAGGATATGATAAACAAAGATATGTGTTGGTGTGAGGGTGGTAGGGCAATTTCCACCTGAAAACACTGCTGTGTGCAGTGCCCTGCCCAGACAGGTGCAGTTCATGTAGAATTGTTGTAAACTGTCCTAGCTGGGTAGAATAAGGCTCACAAGAACATATTTTGTGGTGTCTTCTGGACCAATCATGTGGATGGATCTGCAGGTTTCACTGAGCTGTCTGCCTGTATATCATAATGACCTGGAAAGTCATCTATGACTCAAGCATCCTCAGGGTGATTTCACTGGTCCTATCTGCACAATGTAAACACAATGGTTTTTCAGAAGATAAAATGATTCCTAAGAAGAGAAGTGAGAAATGCTGGAGATTTTCTCTCTCTCTTTCTGTCTCTGGTTTGTACATCTCAAGAAAGCATAATGAAGTGGATGGTGGATATCTAGTGAAGGAGAGATTCAGGTTCCAACCAGTGGGTGGATATTATCTGGCGGTTAAGATGCATCTTTTGTGCAGCCATCAGGATGTGATGAGGAGAAATCATAGGTGCTTCTAAGACAGCCCAAGCTCTTGGGTTGATAATTGGTGAGAGGCTTTCTGTGTGAAATGCCCCACCTACACAGGTACTGTCCAAGTATACCTCGTGCAATCAGTATCTATCTGGGTGAAATAAGGCCCACAAAGTAAATGATGTGTGGCTGACTTTGAAGCAGTTCTAGTGTTGGAGCTGCATATATCCTTGGCTACTTGCCATAATGTCATGAGGGTCCAGGGAGCCATGTGGATTCTAGGCATTTTGAGGATGCATCATCTCACCCTCAGGTTAGAAAAATGAAGGAACTTAAAGAGAATGAACTTCTTCCAATATCCCTCATATCTGTTCAGATACACATAAAAGTTGACAAGTTCCTCAAAGAAGTGGGAAAGAAATTGGAGGGAAATGGGACAACTTTTTCAACATCTGGAGCTAAATCTTCACTGCAGTGATCTAGGTATGATGGGGAGACAGAAGAAAATTGAAAAAGAGCATGGGTAGTACACTCAGCATGTCCTCTAACTCAAGGCCACACTGTGTTCCATGCCCTGTGCAGTCAGGTGCTCTTGATGTAGACTCCCTGTAAAAGCACCTGCCTGGGCAGAGTAAGGCTCACAATATATTTGCTTGTGATGGCCTCTGGAACACAGAGTGTTATGGATGGACTTGCAGATGTCCTTGAGCTGAATACCTTGATGTCATGATGACCCTGGAGTCATCTGTGACACTAGCATCTTTGGGAACATTTCAGTGATCCTCTCCTGATAAAGTGAAGAGAGACAGTTATATGATATCTATATCTATGAGGAGAAGAGACAAATTCAAGATGCTTTTCGCACTCTGTGTCCTCATATATCTCAAACAAACAGAGTTGCATAGAGTGGACTCCCTCAGGGAGGGATGTTATTTGGTCATTTGGGTGTTATCTCCAGGGGCTGGATATATGCTAAGTGCAGTCATGGGCACGATGGGGAGAGAAGTCATAGCTGCTTCTCAGAGAGAGCAGGGGCTAGGGTAGATCCTCCACTGAGAGCCCTTCTAGGTAGAGTGCCCTATAGGCAGTGGCTGGTCATTTCTGTTTCATGTCACTAGTGCATGTTTCCAGAGAAGACCATGGCAGCCCACTCCAGTACCCTTGCCTGGAGAATCCCAGGGATGGCAGAGCCTTGTGGGCCGCTGTCTATGGGGTTGCACAGAGTCGGACATGACTGAAGTGACTTAGCAGTGCTCACAGTGTGAACACCTACATTAGAGAAAATAAACAGTCTTTCCAGTAGAGTAAGAAAGAACTCCACTTACCTTGCCCTCCAGTGCTGCTCCTTATCATTCCAGTAAGACATGGAGCAGAAGAGCAGGACTCCATTGAGTAATGGATGTGTTGTGTGGGCAGTGAATGCATGTGTCTCAGTTTAGGGAAATTCTTGACATCATTCAATGGGATGTGGTAGGAAGAGAGGTGAACATGACATTTGGAAGTGTGAGAAGTACAGGGTTAGTCCTTCTACCTGAATCCACCCTGTGTGCAGTGCCTGCCCAGATAAGTACTGATAACTTAAAGTTGGTGTGAATACTGTCTGAGTAGAGTAAGGTTCACAAGAAGCATCAATGGTGGTTCACCTTAAGAGAGTTCTAGTGGTGGAGTTGATGTGTTCCTCGTGTGCTTACCATGAAGTTTCAGGGAGACAAATGGATCCCTGCATTTTGAGGAGTCTTTGAATACTGAAATATTCCCAATAGCATGAGCACCTACAAGTTAGAAACTGGAAACACACATCCTATGAGTAAAAGAACTAAAGGGAGTAAGCTTTTACCCATGGTTCCTCATCCTTGTGCAGATACACATAGAACAAGTGATGAGACCCTGAGAGAGATGAAAAACATGTTGTTGGGCTATGAGTCAACTTGTCCGGTCCGTAGCTAAATGTTGGGTGTAGTAATCACTTAAAGAAGTGTAAATAGAGCATTCCTGGGTAGAATAATATGCAACTGCATCATCATGACTGATTGCCTTGGATGATGGATGGGTGTGGGGCTCCAGGTGAGATTATTCCAAGACATCAGGGAGTGCCTGGAAGCCACAGAGTTGTCAAACAAACCTCAATTATGATCTCAGTAGTCCAGATCTGAAAATGTGACCACACATAATGTAGAGAATGGAAACGTAAATGCTACTAGAATCACATTCACTTTACTTGCTGATCATTTGCCCCATGTTCACATATTTCTCCAGATACCTGTAAACCAGCTGAAGAGATTCTCAAGGAGAAGAGACACAAGTGGGATGACAGTGTATCCATGTTTTAAAAGGAAATTGGTAAATCTTTGTTGTAGTATCAGGATATGATGAGCAAAGGTATGTGTGGATGTGAGGGTGAGAGGGCAATCCTCCACCTGAAGTCCTGCTGTGTGCAGTGCCCTGCCTAGACAGGTGCAGTTCATGTAAAATCAGTGTACTGTGCTGCAGCTTTGTAGAGTAAGGCTCACAAGAACATTGTTTGTGGTGTTTTCTGGACCAGTGATATGGATGGATTGCAGGTTTCACTGGGCTTCCTGCCTTTATATCATAATGACCCATGGAGTAATTTGTGGCTCAGGCATCCACAGTGTGATTTCATTTTTCTGTCCTCACAATGTGAACACAAAAATTTTTCATAAAGCAAGATGATTCTGAAGAGAAGATAGAAATACTAGAGATTCTCTCTCTCTCTCACTCTCACTCACTGTCTTGGTTTTTGTACATCTCAAGAAGGCATAGAGAAGTGGACTGTGGATATCTCATGAAGGAGAGATTCAGGTTACAATCAGTGGGTTGATATCCTCTAGGGATCTGGTTATATCTTGAGTGCAGCTTGTAAGATGCAATAGAGTGAGAGACCATAGGTTCTTCTATGGCAGCCCAGAGTCTTGGCTTGATAAATTGATGAGAACCCGCTGTGTACAATATCCTGCATAGAGAGGTCCTGATCATGTAGACCTCATGTAATCAGTATCTGCCTGGATAGAATAAAGCTCACAATGAATGAAATTTGTGGTTGACCTTGGAGTAGTTCTAGTGCTGGAGCTGTGTGTGTCCTTGGGATTCTTGACATGGTGTCTTGAGGGCCCAGGGAACCTCCTGCCTTCTAGGCATTTTGTGGATGCTTCCAGTCCTTGAATATTCCTGAGAGCATCAGCACCTACAGCTTAGACAATGGAAGTGCAGTTCCTATTAGGAAACTAAGTAAAGGGAGTAAGCTTTTACCATGGTACCTCATCCTGGTGCAAATACAAGGAGAACAGGTGAAGAGATCTTGAGAGTGGTGTGTGATCCATGTTCAAGCATACCGGGTCAACTATTTCTAGGTCCATAGCTAAATTTTGGGTGCAGTGATCAAGGTATAGTGCTAATAGGGAAAGAAATTTCACTGCAATGTAGAATGTGGCGCCTAAGGAGGTTTTATACCATGAGGCCATGATGTGTATAGTGCCTTTTTAGATTGACACTGTTCATGTAAACTAGATGTACATAGCACCTTTCTGGGTTGTGTAATGTGCAACAGGATTATGACTTGTGGTGGCTTCTGAATCAGTCCTGGGTATGGGGATGCTAGTGACTCTGAGCTGTCTTCCATAAATTCAGCACAGCTGTAGTAGCCACATAGGTATCTGCCATGTGATTGTGATTTCCGTGGTCCATTCTGAAATATTGAAATCTGATAACCTGGAAAGGAAAAGATAGTTCTCAATAGTTTAGCATAGAACCAGAACATGCTGATTATTTCTGGGATCTCAACATTCTCCAGGTGTACACAGAGCTTGTGAGGAAGTTCCCAAAGAGAGCAGGATGAAAATTGAGGGGCAAGGAGATAACATTTTTTAGGAGTATAGAAAATATTGTGTACAGCCATAAGGATGTGGTGGGTAAGGTTCTCAAAGCTTCATGAGATATTGAGAGGGACACAGGGTGTGTCCTCCCCTTGGAGACTTGCTGTGTACAGTGCTCTGCCCAGTCAGGAGCTGTTCACTTAGACTCCCTATTAACAGCCTGCCTATGTAGAGTAAGGCTCACAATAACATTGTTTATGGTGGCCTCTGGACCAGTGATGTGGATGGGGTTGTGGGTGGCCCTGAACTGCCTACTTTGATGTCATAAAGACCCCAGTGTCATCTGTGCCTCTAGCATCTTCGGGAAGATGTCTGAGGTCCTCTCCTCACAATGTGAACAGAGAGTTTACAAAGGGTAATATGATACCTATGAGGAGAAGAGAGAAATATGAGATGCTTTTCCCACAGCCTCCTCATATATCTCATGTTAGCATAGAGGTGTGTGGATGGGATATCCACTGAGGTGGGATGCAAATTACAAAATGTGGGTGAATATTCACTTAGATTCTGGATATTTTTGCATGGAGCCTTCAGGATGTGGAAACAAGAGACATGAAACCTCCTTGGAAGCATATAGAATGGACTGTGCTGTGCTTACACATTAAAGACTTCCTGTGTGCAGTGTCCTCCTTTCTAGGCAGGTACTGTTCACTTTGACAACGTGCAAGCAGTTACTGTGTGGGTGAGTAAGAGTCTTCAGGAATGTTGGTGTTTTGTTATTAGTGTAGGGTTCAGTTTGAGAGTGGAGTTCAAAGTGTCCTTAACTGAACAGTAGTCATGTTCTTATCCCTGAAGCACTTGACTCTCAGAAATCTTCAATATGACTTATGAGTTCCATTTATTTTTTTAATTGAAGAATAATTGCTTTACAGAATTTTGTTGTTTTCTGTCAAGCCTCAACATGAGTCATCCATAGGTATACATATATCCCCTCACTTTTGAACCTGCCTCCCATCTCCCCACCATACCACCCCTGTGGATTGATACAGAGCCCCTGTTTGAGTTTCCTGAGCCATACAGCAAATTCCCATTGGCTGTCTATTTTATATATGGTAATGTAAGTTTCCATGTTACTCTTTCCATACATCTCACCCTCTCCTCCCCTCTCCCAAGTCCATAAGTCTATGGACTTTTTCTATGTCTGTTTCTCCATTGCTGCCCTGATAATGAATTATTCAGTACCATTTTTCTAGATTCCATATATATGTGTTACAATATAATATTGATCTTTCTCTTTTTGACTCACTTCACTCTGTATAATAGGTTCTAGATTCATCCATCTCATCAGAACTGACTCAAATGTGTTCATTTTATGGGTGAGTAACATCTCCATTGTGTATATTCTTTATCCATTCATCTGTCAATTGACAGCTGGGTTGCTTCTATGTTCTAGTACTGTAAATAGTGATGCAACGAACAAGGGGATACATTTGTCCTTTTTAATTTTGGTTTCTTTAGGGTATATGCCTAGGAGTGGGATTGCTGGGTCATATGGTGGTTTTATTTCTATTTTTTTTAAGGAAAATCCATACTGTCTTCAATAGTGGCTGTATCAATTTATATTCCCAGCAACAGTGCAAGAATGTACCCTTTTCTCCACACCCTCTCGAGCATTTATTGTTGGTACTTTTGGATGATGGCCATTCTGACCGATGTGAGGTGATAATTCATTGTTTCATTTACATTTCTCTAATAATGAGCAATGTTGAGTATCTTTTCATGTGTTTGTTAGCCATCTGCATATCTTCTTTAGAGAAATGTCTGTATTGGTCTGTTTCCCACTTTTTGATTGGGTTGTTTCTTTTTCTGGTATTGAGTTGTATGAGCTGCTTGTGTATTTTGGAAATTAATCTTCTGTGAGTTTTTTCATTTGTTATTATTTTCTCCTATTCTGAGGGTTGTCTTTTCACCTTGCTTATAGTTTCCTTTGGTGCGTAAAAGCTTTTCAGTTTAATCAGGTCCCACTTGTTTACTTTTGTTTTTATTTCCATTACTCTAGGAGGTGGCTCCTAGAGGATCTTACTTTAATCTATGTCATTGAGTGTTATGCCTTTGTTTTCCTCTAAGAGATTTATAGTTTCTGGTCTTACATTTATGTCCTTAATCCATTTTGAGTTTATCTTTGTGTATGG
>SJXQ01010540.1:492144-572856 GCA_006408695.1 Aepyceros melampus | reverse complement strand
GGAAAAAGCAAGAGAGTTCCAGAAAAATATCTATTTCTGCTTTATTGACTATGCCAAAGCCTTTGACTGTGTGGATCACAGTAAACTGTGGAAAATTCTGAAAGAGTTGGGAATACCAGACCACCTGACCTGCCTCTTGAGAAACCTGTATGCAGGTCAGGAGGCAACAGTTAGAACTGGACATGGAACAACAGACTGGTTCCAAATAGGAAAAGGAGTACGTCAAGGCTGTCTATTGTCACCCTACTTATTTAACTTCTATGCAGAGTACATCATGAGAAACGCTGGACTGGAAGAAACACAAGCTGGAATCAAGATTGCCGAGAGACATATCTATCACCTCAGATATGCAGATGACACCACCCTTATGGCAGAAAGTGAAGAGGAGCTAAAAAGCTTCTTGATGAAAGTAAAAGAGGAGAGTGAAAAAGTTGGCTTATAGCTCAACATTCAGAAAACGAAGATCATGGCATCTGGTCCCATCACTTCATAGGAAATATATGGGGAAACAGTGTCAGACTTTTATTTTTTGAGGCTCCAAAATCACTGCAGATGGTGATTGCAGCCATGAAATTAAAAGACGCCTACTCCTTGGAAGGAAGGTTATGACCAACCTAGATAGCATATTCAAAAGCAGAGACATTACTTTGCCAATAAAGGTCCGTCTAGTCAAGGCTATGGTTTTTCCAGTGGTCATGTATGGATGGGAAATTGGACTGTGAAGAAGGCTGAGTGTCGAAGAACTGATGCTTTTGAACTGTGATGTTGGAGAAGACTCTTGAGAGTCCCTTGGACTGCAAGGAGATCCAACCAGTACATTCTAAAGGAGATCGGTCCTGGGTGTTCTTTGGAAGGACTGATGCTAAAGCTGAAACTCTAGTACTTCAGCCACCGCATGCGAAGAGTTTTCTCTTTGGAAAAGACTCTGATGCTGGGAGGGATTGGGGACTGGAGGAGAAGGGGACAACAAAGGATGAAATGGCTGGATGGCATCACCAACTCAATGGAGATGAGTTTGAGTGAACTCCGGGAGTTCGTGATGGACCGGGAGGCCTGGCGTGCTGCGATTCATGGGGTTGCAAAGAGTTGGACACGACTGAGCAACTGAATGAACTGAAGTAGACAGAAGAACTGTACATAGAAAATTATAATACACTAATGAAAGAAATCAAAGACAGCATAAACAGATGGAGGGATATTCCATGTTCCTGGGTAGGAAGAATCAATATTGTGAAAATGACTATGCTACCAAATGCAGTCTACAGATTCTGTGCTATCTCTATCAAATTATCAGTGGTATTTTTCACAGAAATAGAGCAAATAATTTCACAATTCATATATAACTCAAAAGACCCTGAATAGCCAAAGCAGTCTTGAGAAAGAAGAATGGAGCTGGAGGTATCAACCTCCCTGACTTCAGATTATACTACAAAGCTACAGTCTTCAAGACAGTATGGTACTGGCACAAAAACAGAAATATAGACCAATGGAACCAGATAGAAAGCCCAGAAATAAACCCATGCACCTATGGTATGTTATTTTTGACAAAGGAGGCAAGAATATACAATGAGGCAAAGACAGCCTCTTCTATAAATGGTGCTGGAAAAGCTGGACAGCTACATGTAAAAGAATGAAATTAGAACACTTCCTAACACCATACACAAAGATAAACTGAAAATGGATTAAAGATCTAAATGTAAAACTGGAAACTATAAAACTCTTAGAAGAAACTATAGGCACAACACTAATGACATTACTTAAAGCAAGATCCTCTATGACCCACCTCCTAGAGTAATGGAAATAAAAAGAAAAGCAAACAAGTGGTACCTGATTAAACTTGAAAGCATTTGCACAGCAAAGGAAACTATAAGCAAGGTGAAAGGACAACCCTCTGATGGGAGAATATAATAGCAAATGAGACAAATGACAAAGGATTTATTTCCAAAATGTTCAAGCAGCTCATACAACTCAATACCAGGAAAACAAACAACCCAATCAAAAAGTGGGAAAAAGACCTAAACAGATGTTACTCCAAAGAAGACATACAAATGGCTAACAAACACATGAAAAGATGCTCAACATCACTTATCATTAGAGAAATGAACATCAAAACTACAATGAGGTTATCACCCACAGCAGTCAGAATGGCCATCATCAAAAAATCTAGACACAATAAATGCTGGAGAAGATGTGGAGAAAGGAAACACTCTTGCACTGTTGGTGGGAGTGTACATTGATACAGCCACTTTGGAAGACTGTATGGAGATTCCTTATCAAAGTAGGAATAAAACCACCATATGACCCAGCAGTCTAACTCCTAGGCATATACCCTGAGGAAACCAAAATTGAAAAAGGCACATGTATTCCACTGTTCATTGCAGCACTATTTCCAATAGCTAGAACATGGAAGCAACCTAGATGCCCAATGACAGATGAATGGTAAAGAAGTGGTGGTACATATACACAATGGAATATTCCTCAGCCATAGAAAGGAATGCACTTGAGTCAGTTTGATGAGGTGGATGAAGCTAGAATCTATTATGCAAAGTGAAGTGAGTCAGAAAGAAAGATATAAGTATCATATTCTAATGCATATGTATGGAATCTAGAAAAATGGTACTGAAGAATTTATTCACAGGTCAGCAATGGAGAAACAAACATAGAGAATAGACTTATGGACCTGGAGAGAGGGGAGGAGGGGGTGACGTTTGGAAGAGTAACATGGAAACTTCCGTTACCATATGTAAAATAAGATAGCCAACAGGAATTTGCTGTATGGCTCAGGAAACTCATGGGTGCTCTGTATCTCAGTCTAGAGGGGTGGGATGTGGCGGGAGATGGGAGGAAGGTTCAAAAGGGAGGGGATGTATGTGTACCTATGGCTGATTCATGTTGAGGTTTGACAGAAAACAACACAATTCTGCAAAGCAATTATCCTTCAATTAAAAAAATACAACTAAACACAAACCCAATCAATGTAGCCAATTTTCAGGGAAAAGAAAAGGTAGCTTTAAGAAATTAAGCTTCAGATTTTGCAGAAATATATTATAGAGCACAAAACTTGTATCTAGTGATCTTAGAAAAAAAGATTATGACTCATATATTCTGTAGCTAAGCCCCCTTTTTTAAATATACAGAGGTATATTCTCTGACTTTAATGTATTGAAAATATGCCACACATTTATCTTTGCAAATTATTTAATGATGCATCCCAAGTACTTGAGAGAGAAATTTTAAAATAACTCAGGAATAAGGAAGTAAAGATTAAAATGAATGAATGGTGAAATGGAAACCCATCTTTAGAGAGACTCAATGGGATAATCTTCCCAGCTACTAATGGGAGAAAACTTAAGGCTCATTATTTAATCATATGTCATTGTATATCATTTGAATGTTAAATTTGTTTAATTTATAAATTAAAACATTTTTGAAATAATTATTTTTAACTAAACGTTTAAGTTGCTATTTTTGTAAGTATTTAGATAAAATAGGTTTCAGGAAAGAGATAAAGGGTATACTGAAGAAGTACTGAGTTATTTATGTACAAATTATCTAAAATTATTCTTGTCATATACTTAGATAAAATGTTTGTGGACTGCTCTAAGGTAACTATTAGTAGATTAGAATAATGAATCTTAGTAAAGATAAAAATAAAAGGGGACGTAGAGAAATACCAAGGATATCTAAAAATAGCAAAACTAAGGTGACAGAAATCTGACCAAATGTAATAAATATTAATATAATAATAAATGGAAATGGCATGATCTCAGGTAGAGAGCTTTGTTGAGGATTTAAAGTAAAATCCTTTT
Organism: Aepyceros melampus; assembly: GCA_006408695.1. Classification (NCBI taxonomy): domain Eukaryota; kingdom Metazoa; phylum Chordata; class Mammalia; order Artiodactyla; family Bovidae; genus Aepyceros; species Aepyceros melampus. Next base: position 569,047 of record SJXQ01010540.1, on the reverse strand, counting down.
AATTTCTTTACATAAGGGAAATTTAGGTAAAGTAAAAAGGAATAGTAATACTGTATATAAAAGTTTGAGAGTTTCAATATTAAAGTTAAAAAAATAAATCTAAGGTTGAAATAATTATGAAAAAAATCACTTTATATTGATACATGATTAATAAATAATGAAAGATACAGCTTTTAATGCTGAGAAGTTTTAATAATTCAACTGAAGTTAATAATTTAACTTCAGTATGCCCTTTAAAAAATATTCTTTTGTCATTTATAATATTACCTTTAACTAGTTAACAGTAATTTTAAAATATTTTCTGACATTCTGTCCATATTCTGATTTCTCCAGTTCTGAAAATATCTCATATGTTTATACATTGCACAAGTTATATCTCCTAAGTCTCTTTTACTTTAGAATCATTCTTTTTTTTCCCCATTGTACTCCCTTATTAAAGAGACTGGGTCAGTTATCCTGAAGAATATCTCACCTTACAAATAAGGTTTAGAAATGTTTTAGAAATATCTAAGAGAATCCTAAAGAAAGAAAAACACAAGCAAAAACATTAATCTTTATTGATATGTGAAATTGTCTGTATTTGATATATTAAATTTAGATATTATTTATTTCAGAAGAGCCTGTCACCTATCTTTAGTTATGGTCTAGAAAGTCTCTTGTTCAGATCAAGAATTTAAAAGGATATAAACCATTGGAAGCAGAAATATGCAACTGCACTTTTCACATTACCAAAATTACAACTGCCCTTCTCTTTTTAGTCTTTTTCTTTCTTTGTATCCCGAGGAGCCATGGAATAGGAATTAGAGAATTTTTCTTGTTCGTATTAATTAGCTGAATGACATTGGCAGTTTGTATCACTCTAGTGCTTTCTTTATCAAAAATGTGGAGGTTTGTCTAGGTGATTTCAAAGTCCTTTTCCATTTCTAGCTTGCTATACTTTTAATCTTTTTTCAGAAATAGACACTCTAACCTCTTTATATGTAAACTTAAAAAAATACGTTGACAATATAATATGTTACATTCTTATTTTATGAGAAATATGCAGATATAAAATCAGATTGCAGTGCTCCAAAAATTAAGCCAAAAAGTATAGAGGCTTGACTATTTAAACCTTATTCCAAATGCTTAGAATGTCTGTATATTTTCACCTCAGTATACTGCAGTTAAATAATAATTAATTTAGATATATTTGTTCTTTGAGTCCTAGAATTTTATTTGTGGAGACATAGAAAGTGGAATTCAGCTTAAGTAGGCTAGCTATGTAGTTGAGTATTTGAGAAGCCATTACCAGAGTGAAGCTGCATAGACCTAGGTTCAAATCCTGGCTCTGAACTTAGTAGCCATACTCTCTTAGTGAAGTTACTTAATTTCTTTTAAACCTCTTCTGTTGTGGGGATAGTAAAGTAATGCCGACTGTATAGTATTACATTATAAACTAAATGAACTATGTATGTAAAGTCCTTAATGCTGTAATTGGCCCATGGATACATGATAAATAATAACTCTTATTTGATGATTTGCTCCACATCACCCGTCTAGTGAATCAGTGCCTGTCTAGTGATGTTTTAAGTAAAAGTCTGACTAAAGTGACTTGAAAATAAGAATGTTTATAAACTTAAATAACAAGAAAGTGTATTGGCCCGTCTGTTTTCATGGTGTCTTAATTGGTCATGTGGGTAATGGTAAAGTTCTCGCATGACTTTTCTGAAATTCTCTTGGATTCTTGCATGTCCTTTCATGGTCACAAGATGTTTGTGGTAACTCTCTGTGTCACATACTCACACCATGGTCCCCCAAAATAGGAAAAGCACCTGTTTTTCTTTAGCATATCCATTTTTAAAATTAAGAACACTTTCTTAGAAATAACCCAGAAGGGCCTCATGTTTTATTGGCTAGATTTGGGTTCTTTGTCCCTTAAGCATTGAGGAGTAGGCTTAATCAGATTGGTTCAGACTAATCAAAATCTGTCATTGAGTCAAGAGAGGATACATCCGTTCCATTCAGTCGCTCAGTCGTGTCCGACTCTTTGCGACCCCATGAATCGCAGCACGCCAGGCCTCCCTGTCCATCACCAACTCCCGGAGTTCACTCAGACTCACGTCCATTGAGTCCGTGATGCCATCCAGTCATCTCATCCTCGGTCTTCCCCTTCTCCTCCTGCCCCCAATCCCTCCCAGCATCAGGGTCTTTTCCAATGAGTCAACTCTTCACATGAGGTGGCCAAAGTACTGGAGCTTCACTTTTACCATCATTCCTTCCAAAGAAATCCCAGGGTTGATGTCCTTCAGAATGGACTGGTTGGATCTCCTTGCAGTCCAAGGGACTCTCAAAAGTCTTCTCCAACACCACAGTTCAAAAGCATCAATTCTTTGGCACTCAGCCTTCTTCACAGTCCAACTCTCAGATCCATACATGACCACAGGAAAAACCATAGCCTTGACTAGATGGACCTTAGTCGGCAAAGTAATATCTCTGCGTTTGAATATACTATCTAGGTTGGTCATAACTTTTCTTCCAAGGAGTAGGCGTCTTTTAATGTCATGGCTGCAGTCACCATCTGCAGTGATTTTGGAGCCCAAAAAAATAAAGTCTGACACTGTTTCTACTGTTTCCCCATCTATTTCCCATGAAGTGATGGGACCAGATGCCATGATCTTTGTTTTCTGAATGTTGAGCTTTAAGCCAACTTTTTCACTCTCCTCTTTCACTTTCAACAAGAGGCTTTTTAGCTCCTCTTCACTTTCTGCCATAAGGGTGGTGTCATCTGCATATCTGAGGTTATTGATATTTCTCCCAGCAATCTTGATTCCAGCTTGTGTTTCTTCCAGTCCAGCGTTTCTCATGATGTACTCTGCATAGAAGTTAAATAAGCAGGGTGACAATATACAGCCTTGACATACTCCTTTTCCTATTTGGAACCAGTCTGTTGTTCCATGTCCAGTTCTAACTGTTGCTTCCTCACCTGCATACAGATTTCTCAAGAGGCAGGTCAGGTGGTCTGGTATTCCCATCTCTTTCAGAATTTTCCACAGTTTATTGTGATCCACATAGTCAAAGGCTTTGGCATAGTCAATAAAGCAGAAATAGATGTTTTTCTGGAACTCTCTTGCTTTTTCCATGATCCAGCATATGTTGGCAATTTGATTTCTGGTTCCTCTGCCTTTTCTAAAACCAGCTTGAACATCAGGGAGTTCACGGTTCACACATTGCTGAAGTCTGGCTTGGAGAATTTTGAGCATATTACTTGCCATAAAAAATGAAACAATGCCATTTGCAGCAACATGGATAAACCCAGAGATCAGCATACTAAGCGAAGAAAGAAAAAGACAAATATCATATGATACCACCTATATGTGAGATCTAAAAATATAAAAATGAATTTATTCACAAAATAAACTCAGACATAGAAAACAAACTTACAGTTACCAAAGGGGAAGGGATGTGGGGATGGATAAATTAGGAGCTTGAGATTAACAGATACACCCTACTGTATGGAAGATAGGTGAACAAGGTCCTACTATGTATCACTGGAAACTACATTTCAGTATCTTGTAATAACCATTAATGGAAGAGAATTTGAAAAAGTATATATATATGTATGTATATACTTTGGCCACCTGATGCAAAGAGCCAACTCATCAGAAAAGACCTTGATTCTGAGAAAGATTAAAGGCAAAAGGAGAAGGGGGCAGAAGAGGATGAGATGGTTAGATGGTATCACCAGCTTAACAGACACAGATCTGAGCAAACTGGGAGATGGTGAAGGATGGGGAAGGGTGGCGTGCCATGGTGTCACAAAGAGTCAGACCTGACTGAACAACTGAAGAACAGCATATATATGTGACTAAGTCACTTTTATGTACACTTTTCTGTGTTGTTCTAACACAACAGTGTAAATCAACTATTCTTCCACTAAAAAAAGCTCAAGGGAAAAAAAACAGGGATTAAGAACACTTTTCTTTCAGTGCCTTGAGCTATGAGGATTTTTTGATGTCTACATGTCACTGGTAGAGGCTAGAATATGCAGAAGCAAGAAATTTATTAACACAAGTCCCATTTATATTAACTTTTAGAGTCTCGTCACTTAGATGAGTGTCGTCTTTCGTGCTGTACAAGCTCACAGTAAGCAAAAACACATTTGCAGAGGTCACTCCCACTAGGCAACATTCCCTGTACTAACGTCAAACAGCAGCTCAGCTAAGCTGACGAAGGATCATCTTCCACAGCAAAGGGACTTGCAGAGCCATAGCTTCCCCCAGGCACTTCTACTCCTGTGGACACTAACTATTCTCTACATGATGAAAACATCTCAACAAAGCAGACCACATGGAAAGGGGAAGCCTGAGCCCACTCCACCAGATTAAGAATTTCATGAAGACATTTTACACGTCACTAGGTACTATTGTGTAATTCCACTCTGCTGTAATATTTGTATTTACTTGCCCTTGTTTCTGTGGCACACTTGATTTCACCTGCTCAACACATGGATAATACTCTATCTGGTGAGGAGGAAGCTGAGGCCTCAGAGGCAGGGTATATGAAGGCCACTATCCACAAGCCAAAGCCAGACCAGCCTGGGGCATGGGGCCACTTGTGGTGCTCCTTCTACCACCAGTGAAGGCAGACATCCCCCTGTTGGAACCGTGATCTTGTCTGTGTGTCAAGCAGCCTAAGGGCCCAGCCCCTGGTTCATGTCTTAAAGCTGTATGATCCTCTACGAGGCCCTGAAGCTTCCAGAGCCTGCTTCCTTACCCGCAAAACAAGACCACCATCTCTGACAATGACCACGAGAAAGCACTGTGCCTGCAGACGGCTGCATGAACACACAGCAGTCACTGCTGGCCCCTGGGAGGCAGAGCCAGGCCCGTTGGCCGTGGGCATGATGGTCCCTAGGCCTGCAGGCTAAACACAACCATTCCTAACCACACAAGTCAGAGAGAGGACATGCCCGCCAGCTCCCACCAACTGGGAGGGGTAAGAGTGCTGGCCTTGGGACATCCTGGCGGCACGGTGGTTAAGAACCCAGCTGCCAGTGCAGGGGACACAGGCTTGATCCTTGGTCCAGGAAGACCACACATGTCATGGAGCAACTAAGCCTCACACCACAACTACTGAAGCCATGTGCCCTAGAGCCTGTGCTCCACAACAAGAGAAGCCACTGCAACGAGAAACCTGGGAACCACAACTAGAAGGAGCCTCCATTCGCCGGGACTAGAGAACAAGCCTGTGTAGCAGTGCAGACCCAGTAAGGCCGTAAATAACAAAATTATTAAAAAAGAGAGAGGGAGAAAGTAGTGGCCCTGCAGCTCTCTCCTCAGTGAGTTACGACCCCACAGGAACACCCAAGAACACTGCTCATCTGCACAGGTGCCCACCGCTGACAGGGCAGGAACAGCGGCGAGATTTCTGGGGCACAGAGCGTGCCACACCAGTAGACAAGAGGTGGGGGACCTGAGATGGACAGGGGTCCCCAGCCATCCCCGCGCGTGCCTGGCCTCCCCTGTTCTGCAGGCGAAACCCTGGGACAGGGAGCCATGTGGATCGTGTGTCACAGCCTCCTGTGCACATGGCAGAGTCTTCACTGGGTGTGTGCGTCCAAACGTCTTTATACCAAAGGTGGATGTTCAGGTTAGAAAACCAGTGCTTGTGAACAGAAGGACTGCATCTTTCTCCTTCCGCCCGCTCCCCACCTTGCTACCTCTGCTTGGCTCTGTGTCTAAACATTCTGTCTTTCCTGCCCTTCTGCCAGTTTCATTCATGTCCTGAGGATTCCATGGGGTTGTGGAGGGTAGAGAAGGGTGTCAGGCCCAAGGAGCTTCAGGAATCAGGCTGCTGTTCCTTCAGCTTGAGCAGCAGCCAGTCTCTTCACCCCAGCCCAGCCCATGAGAGGCGTGGGGCCACTGGCTCCCAAGACAACTCAACCTGCCTTTTCCCAGAGCACATCACCCCCACCGGGCCCCCCCACCCCCAGTGCAGCTCTGTCCCTGGCTGCACATTAGAACTCTCTGCAATCTAAAAAGTAACACCAGAGTGCAGGCCCCTCCCCAAACCAACACAACCAGGACCTCCTCAGGGAGTTCTAATGCACGACTAGGGCCGAGAGACACCAAACCCTAACCTCAAGGTTCTGGTTCAAGATGGCGGAGTAGAAGGACGTGCACTCAGCTCCTCCTGTGAAAGCACCAAAATTGCAACTAGCTGGTGAACAACCACAGCAGGATGGTGGAACCCACCAAAAAAAGATACCCCACGTCCAAAGACAAAGAAGCAGCCCCAGTCAGACAGTAGGAGGGGTGCAATCATGATAAAATCAAATCCCATCCCTGCCAAGTGGATGACCCACAAACTGGAGAACAATAATACCAAAGAAGTTCTTCCGCTGTTGTGAAGGCTCTGAGCCCCACATCAGGCTTCCCAGACTGGGGGTCTGGCAAAGGGACTGGGAATCCTGAGACTCTGACTTTGAAGGCCTGCGGGATTTGATCACAGGACTGCCACAGAACAGGGAGAAACAGAGACTCCACTCTTGGAGGACACAAACAAAATACGCGGTGCACACCATGACCCAGGGAAGACTCAGGGGACTGAACCAGATCTACCCGCTACTGTTGGAGGGGCTCCTGCACAGGCCGGGGGTGGCAGTGGCTCACGAGGCAACAGGGACACTGGCGGCAGCAGTCCTGGAAGGGGCCCCTTGGAGGGCGCCATTAACCCTACCATACAGCCTGTAGCCCCCAGGGCTGGGTTGCCTCAAGCCAAAAAACTAACAGGCTTAGTTTGAAACCCCCGCCCATCAGCAGATAATTGGATTAAAGCTTTACTGAGCCCTTCCCACCAGAGCAAGACCCAGTTTTCCCATGACAGCCCCTCCCATCAGGAAGCTTTACACAAGCCTCTTAGCCTAATCCACCAAAGGGCAGACATAAGAAGTAAGAACCACCACAATCCCATAGTGGCTAGAATGAAAACCATATTACAGAAAGTTAATCAGGATGAAAAAGCAAAAGGTTATGTCCCAGATGAAGGGACAAGATAAAACCCCACAAAAACTAAATGCAGTGGAGACAGGCAACTTTCCAGAAAAAAAAAAAAATTCAGAATAATGATAGTAAAGATGATCCAGGATCTTAGAAAAATAATGGAGAAGAAGCAAGAAACATTTACCAAAGACCTAGAAGAAGCAAAGAACAAACAGAGATGAACAATACACTGGAAGGAATCAATAGCAGAATAATGACGCAGAAAGGACAAGTGACCTGGAGACAGAATGGTAGAAATCACTGACGCAGAACAGAATATAGAAAAAAGAATGGAAAAAAAAAATGAAGATAGCCTAAGGGACCTCTGGGACAACATTAAATGCACCAACATTTGCATTTTAGTGGTCCCAGAAGGGGACGAGAGAAAGGACCCGATAAAATATCTGAAGAGATAATAGCTGAAAACGTCCCTAACATGGGAAAGGAAACAGTCAACCAAGTGCAGGAGGCACAGCAAATCCCAAGCAGGAAAAATCCAAGGAGGAGCAAGCACACCAAGACACACAGTGATCAGACTGACAAAAGTTAAAGACGAGTAAAGTATTAAAACAGCAAGAGAAAAATGACAAACAGCAAAAAAGGGAATTCCCATGAGATTATCCGCTGATTTCTCACAGAAAGTCTACAAGCCAGAAGGGAATGGCATGATATATTGAAAGTGATGAGAGAAGAACCTACAACCAAGAATCCTCTACCCAGCAAGACCCTCATTCAGATTTGATGGAGAAATCAAAAGCTTTACAGACAAGCAAAAGTTAAAAGAATTCAGCACCACCAAATCAGCTTTACAACAAATGCTAAAGGAACTTCTCTAGGCAGGAAACAAAAGACAAGGGAAAGACCTACACAAAATAAACCCAAGACAATTAAAATGGTAATAGGATCATAAACATCGATAATTACTTCAAATGTAAATGGGTTAAATGCACCAACAAAAAGACAAAGACTGGCTGGGCAGATGAAAACACGTACACGCCGTACACGTATGCACTTCCACTACCATATCACTCTACTTAACCCTCCAAACCATATGAAATTATTTTATATTGTTCGGCTAATCATGTTTTCATTATGGCTTGCAATTGTAATGGTCTTTTATTTTTTGTCAGACTATTGATTGTGAAAACTGATAAATATCTTTTACTACTGGGATTATGTAACTATTATTTACTTAATACCATTGTACCATGATTGGTCAACAGAAAATAAAAGAATTTGTATCACTAAAACTACCATTTAATAGGAAAATCTGTAACCACTTTTTAAAATCCAGATGTGTATCAGAATGACCTTGGAAGTTTTTGAAAAATATAAATGCCCAGGTTTTGCTTTTTCTCTCCAAAGCTCCAGATGTGTTTCTAATGAGCAGCTATGTTTAGAAACAACTGGACTATATGATGATCTTTTACTTTTATCTAGATGGTTTCACTTTTTCTATTTCATATTCAGTGCCCATATTTATGTTTTCCAATTTCTCATCTCTCTTTTTTTTAATGTTCTTTCTCAAGCCTTTACCAAGTGCAGTCAAAAAGCTTTTGTAAACATAAATAGTATTATATATATTTTAGAAAACATGAATGTTTGCCTATCTAAAACATTTATGACATTTTGATTCCCCTTAATTGATTCAGTATGAATAGAATGCTAGATTTCTAATTTATATTCACTCAAAACTTTGACATAGTTCCATGTATTTTGGCATATAGTATTACTGCATTGCTAAGTCTAGAAAGTTTATCTTAGTCACATAAAAACAATTTTTTTGAATGCTTGAAACTTCTAATCCAATTCTGAGGATATAAAGAAATACAATATTATAAAAAACAAACATAAGAAATTAACATGTGATACAGTATTAACTAAATATAGATTGTTAAATTTCACAAAATTTTATGTTAGTGTCCATTATTTGTTTCATACCTTATTGAAGACTCCACACTGTATTTAATTACACTGCACGGCTTCACGTGCATGCAACAAATTCTGGTAAATTCTCTTTTCAATTTTATTCCAATACAAATATATTTCTAATTTTCCTTGTCATGGCTTCTTAGATACACCCATCATTTAAAAGTAGACATTTAATTCCAAATGCATGGGATTTTTAAGGTATCTGATATTATTTTCTAATTTGATACTAATTTCACATTTAAATGCTTTCTTATCTTGAATCACCCTGTGTTTTTTCAGGCTTCTTACTTTATTGAGGTTTTCAAGGGCTAAGTCAAAGATCTCTCTGGTAAAGTTACACTGCACTTGAAGATATGTGGATTGGGTTGTTCTCAAATATCTTTTGATATTGATCTCTAAATTCCAGTGATAAGAGAACAGACTGTATGATTTTAATAACTTTAGACCACCAAATTTTTGCACCTGGTCTTATGTCCCTGGATATCTATCCTTCAGTGTCTCCTAGTTTATAATCTATGGGAGCTTGAATAGAATTTGTATTCTACTGCTGTGTGAAAATTGTATAATAAATCATAATTATTTCAAATTGGTTCATTGTGCTTTTCAGGTCTACATAAGATTCTACTTCTCTGTATATGCATTCTATTAATTTAAAGTTTGATATTGAAACTGCAACTAAAAATCTTAATTTATCTACTTAAAAAAATTGTAATATATATAGTGGAACTATATGTAACTTTGTTCTGTATTTTCCAAGTCTCCTGTAAATGTGTTATCGTGTTTCCATAACTGAAAAAATTAAAAAGAGGGGGAAAAAATTCCCTAACCTGAGATTTTAGTCAGAAAATTCAACTGCCAAGTCCAACGAGGAGGTAAGCAAGTGAGCATCCACTGTGGGATCCTGAGCCATGGCCATCTACAGAAAAGCTGTCTGCGCTAGGAATCCAGAGATCGCACTGCAGTGAAGGCTTTCAGGCCTGGGGCTGGGCTCACACCTGGGCCACACTGCCTCCCAGCCATGAGACTTGGGAAAACCACCTTGCCTCCAGGCCTGAATGCTCTGCAATCTGTGCCCTCTGTCACCTCATTATCCTTCTGATACCTGAGAGTACGGGACTCTGCGTGAGAAGACAAGTTACCTCGCGTGGTCTCGGAGGACTGGTCACCTAGTTGGATTCATCACTTACTAAGTGGTGAGACTGCTACCTCCGTATTTCCTAAGTCACAGACCCTAAAATGACTATTTCAAACCTGTGCTTTTTGCATGGAAGTGTTTTTCATAGAGACATGCACTTAACCACAATTCTGGCAGAGGCTGCAGGGAATACCTTGATTAAGTAGTGCAGGTGGAGGGTAGGGAGACAGTGTGTGTCAGTTACCTTTGAATTTTACAATTAGTTTAATGATAACACAATTGTACTACGAAAACATGAGGCCCATGGTTAACTAGACTTTCTACCGGGATATACTTTGCAGGCCATGAAGCTGTGCTGATGGACTTCCTTGTATAGAATTTCAAACACGTATTTCCAATATTGCCTGTACAATCTCATACAAATAAAAAGCTTAATGCCTCCTGGCAGCTATCAGTTCAGTTCAGTTGCTCAGTTGTCCAACTCTTGGTGACCCCATGGACTGCAGGCTTCCCTGTCCATCACCAACTCCTGGAGCTTGCTCAAACTCATGTTCATCAAGTTGGTGATGCCATCCAACCATCTCATCCTCTATCGTCCCCTTCACCTCCTGCCTTCAATCTTGCCCAGCATCAGGGTCTTGTCTAATGAGTCAGTTCTTCGCATCATGTGGCCAAAGTACTGGAGCTTCAGCTTCAGCATTAGTCCTTCCAATGAATATTCAGGATTGATCTCCTTTAGGATTGACTGGTTTGATCTCCTTGCAGTCCAAGGGACTCTCAAGAGTCTTCTCCAATACCACAGTACAAAAGCATTAATTCTTCAGTGCTCAGCTTTCTTTATAGTCCAACTCTCACATCCATACATGACTACTGGAAAAACCATAGCTTTGACTAGGCAGACATTTGTCAGCAAAGGAACGTCTCCGCTTTTTAATACGCTGTCTAGGTTGGTCATAGCATTAATTCTAAGGAGCAAGCATCTTTTAATTTCATGGCGCAGTCATCATCTGCAGTGATTCTGGAGCCCAAGAAAATAAAGTCTGTCACTGTTTATGGCAGCTATAGGTAAGCAAACAACTCAGATGTTTGCTCAAGATGAATAATCTGTCCTCCCAGTTTCACTAGCTTCACTGGAAAGTCAGAAACATCAAAGGTCCTTGTTAAGAATGGCCACTTGTGCAGCCTAAGAGTACTAACACAAGAACTTCAGAGTTCTCAGGGGAAGTTTCTTCCTCAGTGACTGCTTCCCTAGGCAGGTTAAGGAGGGGTGACCTAAGGACCCGCTGGGAACAGGTGACCCACAACTTCCAAGCTGGTATCCTTATGATGCTCACCTGCAGGCTGGCTAGCATGGCTGTTCTCATACAAGTTCAACTGGAAGTCAGGGAATGTGGACAGGTGCTGACATGTGTGAATGTTGTCGAGGGTGGTGTCAGAAAAGGAGAACCACAAAACTATGTAATATTAACAACAATGTAAAATGTGTATATAAAATGTGTACTTAAAACAAAGTCTTAGGTTCCACCATACCTGATGTTGATATTGAAATTTGTGTTCCTTTTGTCTGCATTTACTTGTTACCTTTTTCTTCATTATTAACTTCCTTTTATCGCTATCTTATAAACAACATATAATTGTACTTTCATAACCCAGTCTAATGGCTTATTCTTCATGGGAGAATGCAGCCTATTTTCATGCACTTGATTTTGCTCCAGTCTTGCTCTGTGTTTATCACTGATTTTGCACTGTTGTTTCCTCTTCCTAGGATATGCTAATGTGATCCAGTTGCTAAAAATTCCAAACTTCTTGGGCAAGGGCTACTACAAAGCTTAAGGGATCTTGGTTCCTTGACCAGGGATTGAACTTTGGGCCCTCAGCAGTGAAGTGTGGAGTCCTAACCACCAGACCATCAAGGAATTCCCACAAACTCCATATTTTATTAATTCAGTTCTTTTTAAAAAACTATTTATTTTTGGCTATGCTGGATCTTCGTTGCTGTGAGGGCTTTTCTGTAACAAGCTGTGACAACCAGGGGCTACCCTCCAGTGTGGAGGGCAGGCTTCTCATCATGGAACACGAGCTCTAGGGTGTGCAGGCTTCCGTGGTGGTGGCTCCTGGGCTCTACAGCACAGGCTCAGTATTGGTGGCTCGTGGGCTTAGATGCTCTGCTGCAGGGCATCTGGAATCTTCAGGTACCAGGGATCAAACCAATGTCTCCTGGGTTTGAACCACAAAACTGTGTAATGAGTCTAAAATTTTTAGATTTTAATAACCTAAGTAGACTTATTTAGATTATTAAATTTATTTAATAATAAATTAATGTATTTTATTTAGGCAGGCAGATTCTTTACCACTGAGCCACCAGGAAAGCCCCCAGAAGTTTTCTTAAACTTTTCTATTATTGGTTACTTTCCTTTTCACTGATCTCAAAAGCAGACATAGATTTCTTTACTATTATTTGAAAACAGGTACCAAGTAGTTCCAGAACAGTCTCTCCCATGAGCAGTGCTCTAGTCTGCACATTTCCCACGAAGAAGAAAGCTTCAGAATCCTTTCCCTGCCCACCCACTTCCCTGTCTGCTAGATGAGCCACAAGGATGCATTTACTTCCACTTTGTCCCTGAAACCCTGAAGACACCTAGGGCAGGGTGTGCTAAGATACCCTAGAATTTAAAGACTGAGGTATTATCGGATGTTATATAATTACATATAAAGATGCATATTCTACATTACACACACACACACACACACACACACACAAATGTGTGTTATGTACACACACCACTTCTCTCCACTACTTTCTCCCTCATCTTAGAGTTCTGTTCTACTTCATTGGTTGAATGGTTGAAGTCCTTATTTATTTTCCTCAGACAGGGCTTCTGGGGAAATACATCTCTTGAGTTTTATGTAATGCCGAAAGGAATATCTCTTCCCTGAAGGGTTAACAATCACTTGGTTGGTGTGGGATTCTCAGGTTATGGTCATTTTCCACCTGTGATCTCTAATCAGATGAGACGCTGTTATTACTGCTTTACACAGTAGGAAAAGATGCTGGTGCTAGGAAAGATTGAAGGCAAAAGGAGAAGGAAGCGGCAGAGGATGAGACGGCCGGATAGCATCACCGACTCAATGAACATGAGTTTGAGCAAACTCCAGGAGATAGTGAAGGACAGGGAAACCTGGTATGCTGCAGACCATGGGGTCACGAAGAGTTGGACACGACTGAGCGACTGAACAACAACAACAAATGCGTTTATGTTCCCCCCACATTCACAGTTTCTGCTCCTCACTCTTTCTTGCCTTTCAGGCCTTCCACTTGGGACTTAGGACTCATCTTCCCTCTGCTTTAAGTACATCCTCCAGAATTTCCCTTTGAGAATCTGCTAGTTACAAATTGCCTCAATTTTCATATTTCTGAAAGTCTTGATTTCACCTTCATTTTTCAAAGTATTTATGCTAAGTATAAGGGATCTCAGGTGGCACGGTGGTTAAGAATTTGTGTCCCAATGCAGGAGACGTGATCCATTCTAGTTATTCTTGCCTAGGAAATCCTGTGCACAGAGGAGCCTGGCAGGCTACAGCCCATGGGGTCACAAACAGTCAGATATGACTGAGCAACTGAGCACATGCTAGGTATAACACTCTAGGAAGGCCGTTATTTTATCACATTGAAAACACCATTCCACTGTTTTCTAACTTTAACCTACTGCTGCTGTGTAGCCAACTGTTAGTCTGCTGTTCTAATTTTTGTTCCCTCTGGCTGATTTTAATATTGTCTCTTTATTTTGTTTGTTTTTTCAGTATGATATGTCCTCTTTTTATTTATTCTACTTTGGAATTCTGGAATCTGTGGATTATAGTCTTCTATCAGTTCTGGAAAATTCTCTTCAAATATAACGCCCCATTCTCCTATTCTTCCCGATCTCCAGTTATACAGATGCTAAACCATCTGCTCTATCCTCCACTTTTCTAAACTTCTCTAACTTATTTTCTGTTTTTGGATCTTTGTGCCACATGCTGGATAATTTCTTCTGGCCTACTAAGTTTTAAAATTTTCAGTTATTATATGTGCATTTCTCAAAATTCAATTATGTTCTATTTAAAATTTGCTACGTTACTTTTTATAGCTTCCTATTCCTTGAAGATATTTCCAAGCTTGTCCTGTCTTTGTCTCTTTACATATAATAAGCATAATCATTTCACGATTTTATCTAACAGTTCTAATTTCTGAGGACTATGAGGGCCTGGAGGCTCCCGCTGCCTCTCTCCCCTTCTAGTTCCCACTTGGAATGCTGCGTTTCCTATGGACGGGTTAATGCTGACTGAGGGCTGCCTGCTGCCCTTGAATGATTATTTGCAGAGGCTCTCTGAGGCTGAAGAAGAGGGAATCTCCCTCTGGGAGGATGCTTATTTGCTTCTTCCAGATACTTGGTAGTGCTTCCAGCCAGAATCAAGGGGTGAGGTTTCTCCATGACCTCATTGATATTTGGGCTACAAGTCTGCCCAATGATCAGCCTTACATGAGCTCTTTCCACCATGATTCCCAAGGCTCACTAGCAACTAGCTGACCAAAACCTGCATAAGCTTTTTGGCTTAAGAGAAACCAAGAGATCAGAGCCAGGGGTAGAAAGAAATGGAGCCATGTTGGGTAGGTCTTACTCCCAGAATCCTTGAATTGGCTTTAAAGTTGCACGTATGCCTGTAAGCATTATGACAACACATCCTACAGTACAACTTTTAACTAATGAGTAAGCCATTAAAGATTTTTTTTTTTATGTTTAGATGCATTTAGCAGGCATAGTTTTTAGCAACTGAGAAAGCAAAGTATTGTGGATTATCAGATTACCAGATTATAAAATTAAATCAAACTATAACACAGCATAAGGACAATTTTTCTTTTTCAAATTAATTCAAAACTATTGCCAAGCTCTAAAGCTGAGATAAAATAATTTGTCATGCTGAATTATACTTGCATAACAAAGAAGTGAGTACATACCCTTGTGAAGCCAGCAGCAATGAGGGACATTACACATGACTCTTCTCTATCCACTCTTTAAAAGAACAAGTAAATGGTTAGAGACAGTTTTTTCTAATCAGTTACATCTCACATCTTTATTTACTAATTTATATGATATTATCATTGGCATATAATGAATAGTTTTAGATGAATTAGATTAACATACCAGTCAAATGTACAAAGTTAAAACAATTTTCTGTTTTAGTTTCACACTGGCTCTTTGGCAACACATATTAATGCTTGAAATACAGAGATTACACTAAAAGCCAGAACACAGGAGTGAGCACGTAGCTATGTGACATGTAAATTTTAATTTAGACTAAATTATTTTTATTCTTTTCTTACCTCCCATTTTAAAATGAAATATAAGGTTTCCCCCAATTATGTATAATGTAAATTCTCATAGATATTTTGAGTTAAAGTCCCTAAGAAATATATCCAGAAAATATTCATACTTCAGGAATGGCATTCGCCTTTGGTTGGCCCTTTTCTAAAGTGAAAGACAGTCCAAAATCACAAAACCTAGTGTTAAAGTACAAACTCCAGCCATGAAGTTAACTGCCAAAGTGAAAGAAAATAAGAAAAAGGACAAGGCCAAACTAGAAAGGGTGATGCCTATCACAGGACACAAGCTGATACTCAGGCCTCTGTTAAGCACACACATTACATTGACATCTGAATTTCAACACTAAAAAAAGAAAAATATCTTACCTGCGTACTACACCAATAATAACTGTGTTTTCTGAGAGTTTTGATGATCTGATAGACCTTTAAAAAAAAGTTTTAAAATAATTCTTTAAAACAATTTTAAAGCAATTAAAAATTTAGCTTTAAAGCAATTCTTTAAAAACTAAATATACCTAAACCTAAATTTTGGTAGAACAGTTAAAGTTGGGGGAAAGCGAAAGATCCCTCCACACTCTGGAGTCACCTTCTTGGCTAACCTGACTTTTCTTTCTTCAGGGGACAAACTGCTAACCAGTGGCCTGTGGTGACCCTCAGAATTATGGAGCATGAAGACAGCAGCCAGCTCTGATGACATGCCTTCTATTTGTTCTTGTTCTGGTCTGAGCTGTTTCAGATGGAGAATTTTCCCTACCTGGGGAATCTCCCTTACACGAGAAGGGTCACTCGTCTCTTCCTGTCAAAGGAAGACGCAGGTCTACATGTATCACAGCCAGCGGATGGCAACTATTACACTGGGGGTGAGGCAGCCCCAGGGCCAGCTCTCCACTGCATTCTAAGCAGTGCGGAGAAGGGATCCCGAGCAGGATGCAGGCAAAACAGTAACGATAAATATTTAAAACTCAGAAATGCAAAGTATTCTTAGCATCAGAAAGAGGAGAATCAAACCTCACAGGAAAAGTTAAGAACAGAAGACTGACACAGAAAACTAGAAAACACTGCTCTACTGAAGTTACCCAAGGAGTATGAGGCCGCCCTTGGATGGCAAGGAGATCAGACCAGTCACTCCTGAAAGAAATCAAGTCTGAATATTCACAGGAAGGACTGATGATGAAGCTGAAGTTCCAATGCTTTGGCCACCTGATGCGAAGAGCCAACTCATTGGTAAAGACCTTGATGCTGGGAAAGACTGAGGGCAGGAGAAGGGGATGACAGAGGATGAGGTGGTTGCATGGTATCACTGACTCAATGGACATGAGTTTGAGTAAACCCTGGGAGATAGTGAAGAACATGGAAACCTGGCTGCTCATGGGTTCCATGGGGAAGCCTGTGCTGCAGTCCACGGTGCTGCAAGAGTCAGACACTACTTAACAACTAAACAACAATGAGGCTGCCAAAGGGACTGAATTTAACCCTTCTGGAGAAGCAGCTCCCAAGGAAGCCATGGGGAATGAAAATTCAGCCAAGAGATGAGAGAGGGCAGAGATAAACATGACAGAGAAGAGTAGAAGCAATATAAACTGCCCATTGAGATGTGCAAT
Organism: Aepyceros melampus; assembly: GCA_006408695.1. Taxonomy (NCBI): domain Eukaryota; kingdom Metazoa; phylum Chordata; class Mammalia; order Artiodactyla; family Bovidae; genus Aepyceros; species Aepyceros melampus. The sequence goes on along the minus strand of SJXQ01010540.1, from coordinate 551,998 downwards.
GGCTTTGACCCACCCTATCCTGCAGGAAAGAGCAGGACTCTCTGGAGAAGAAGAGCCAGGCCACAGGAAGGGGGAGGAACTTGGCCCCTGGCCTGGAAGGAAGAGACACACATAAGAGGGTGACTACAGATGGAGGGGTATGCAGAAGGCTGGATTTGGACTCCCCCTGTCAAGACAGAAGCAAGCTGGCCCTTGGAGGATGGGTCCACGATGGGACAGAGAAGAGCCAAGACTCACTGCCTTACTTCAGTTCTGCTGGTTCAAGAATCATTTCTGTCACTTCTGAATCACAGAATATAGAAAATGACTGGTAGGACTATTTCTCCACTGTCCCAAGGATGACACATAACATAACCATTCTAGACGTGTAAGGGAAAAGTCAAGTCATCGTATGCAAAGGATGCCCAGTTTGGGCAAAATTTCTCTGCAGAGGGCCAGACAGTAAGTATTTTAGGCTTTTCATATCATATGGACTGTCACAAGTACTCAATCCTGCCCCTGAAGCATGAGAGCAGGCACACACAAAACATAAATGAATGGGCCTGCCTGTGCCCCCCTGTGCTTACCCCTGCCTCAGGGTACTTTCTTCTGGAGCTCAGGTGGAGCAAGGCTTAGAATCCAACAGTATATGCAGAGTAGCTCTGGGGTTGGGAAGCTGCTCAGGGATGGAGATGCTTCTCCATCTCCAGGGAACAGCCAGTCTCTCTCATGGGCCACAAGGCTCATAACACATACACACTCTCTGTCAGCATTTTTGCTTTTCCCAGTGTCCACTCTAGTCCTATAGCTTCCATTTCTGCCCAGCATCTCCAGAGGGAACCAACTTAAAGGGCGCTTTTTGCATGGCTCTATCAGGGAGGTCACTGCAGGGCCTGCTGACCAGGTCCCAGTCCCCTCATGGTTGCCTGCCTGGAACAGAGCCAAGCTTACCTTCCTGGAGCAGGAGCCACAGAAAGGGCTGTGTGAGCTCAGAAGCATAACTGGCATGGCAGACACTCACACAGAAGACCCCAGCCACTTTTCAAACCTATTGGCTGATACTCACCCCAGCACTAACCTTAAACAGGGAATGAAAGATGCAGACTCACAAAGAGTAGTTTCATGGCTTCTTAGGACATTTCTAGTTGTTCATCTGTTTATATTTCTAGCCTATCATGAAGATTTAGAGGGAGAAATGGCAACTTTGAAGTACGCCACCAGCCACCTCAAACCAGTCTTTTTATAGGAGAAACAGAGATCTGAGTGGCAACAGAGCAGGTAGGCAACCACACAGATGACCTCAGTAAGCAGGTCGGGACACAGGGATAAGGGACATGGGGCTGAGGACAAAGTGGAAGGAAAGACCATGTTTCCCAGAGACAAGTGTATCCCTCCAAAGGAGGTCTAACACTGTGAAAAGGCAGGGGTGCTGTCCACTCTCACCGCTATATTCAACATAGTTTTGGAAGTCCTAACTACAGCAATCAGAGAAAATAAATAAATAAAAGGAATCCAGATTGGAAAAGAAGTAGTAAAGCTCTGTTTGCAGATGACATGATATTATACATAGAAAACCCTGAAGATACTATCAGAAAACTACTAGAGCTAATCAGTGAATTTAGCAAAGTTGCAGGATACAAAATCAATACACAGAAATCACTTGCATGCCTATATACTAACAATGAAAAATCAGAAACAGAAATTAAGGTATCAATCCCATTCACCAATGCAACAAAAAGAATAAAATATCTAGGAATAAACCTACCTAAGGAAACAAAAGAACTGTATACAGAAAATTGTAACACAATGAAAGAAATCAAAGATTACATAAACAGATGGAGAGATACTCCATGTTCCTGGTTAGGAAGAATCAATATTGTGAAAATGACTATACTACTAAATGCAATCTACAGATTCAATGCAATCCCTATCAAATTACCAATTTCATTTTTCATAGAACTAGAACAAAAAGTTTCACAATTCATATGGAAACACAAAAGACTCTGAATAGCCAAAGCTGTTTTGAGAAAGAAGAATGGAGCTGGAGGAATCAACCTTCCTGATTTCAGATTATACTACAAAGCTACAGTCATCAAGATAGTATGGTACTGGCCCAAAACAGAAATATAACCAATGGAACAAGATAGAAAGCCCAGAAATAAACCCACACACCTACAGATACCTTATTTTTGACAAACAAGGCAAGAATATAGAATGGAGCAAAGATAGCGTCTTCAATAAGTGGTGCTGGGAAAACTGGACAGCTACGTGTAAAAGGATGAAATTAGGACACTTTCTAACCATACACAAAGATAAACTCAAAATGGATTAAAGACCTAAATGTAAGAAACTATAACACTCATAGACGAAAACATAGGCAGAACACTTGACGACATAAATCAAAGCAAGATCCTCTATGACCCACCTCCTGAAAGACAGAAAGCCACTCAGTTGTGTCTGACTCTTTGTGCCCCACAGACTATACAGAATTCCCCAGGCCAGAATACTGGAGTGGGTAGCCTTTCCCTTCTCCAGGGTATCTTCCTAAACCAAAGATCAAACTCAGGTCTCCTGTATTGCAGGCAGATTCTTTACCAGCTGAGCCACAAGGAAGCCCAAGAATACTGGAGGTGTGTGTAGCCTATCCCTTCTCCAGAAGACCTTCCCAACCCAGGAATCGAACCGAGGTCTCCTGCATTGCAGGTAGATTCTTTACCCCAGCTCCTAGAGTAATGAAAATAAAAACAAGTGGGACCTAGTTAAACTTAAGAGCTTTTGCACAGAAAAGGAAATGATAAATGCAAGATCCTCTATGACCCACCTCCTGAAAGACAGAAAGCCACTCAGTTGTGTCTGACTCTTTGTGACCCCACAGACTATACAGAATTCCCCAGGCCAGAATACTGGAGTGGGTAGCCTTTCCCTTCTCCAGGGTATCTTCCTAAACCAAAGATCAAACTCAGGTCTCCTGTATTGCAGGCAGATTCTTTACCAGCTGAGCCACAAGGAAGCCCAAGAATACTGGAGGTGTGTGTAGCCTATCCCTTCTCCAGAAGACCTTCCCAACCCAGGAATCGAACCGAGGTCTCCTGCATTGCAGGTAGATTCTTTACCCCAGCTCCTAGAGTAATGAAAATAAAAACAAGTGGGACCTAGTTAAACTTAAGAGCTTTTGCACAGAAAAGGAAATGATAAACAAGATGAAAAGACACTCCTCAGAATGTGAGAAAACAATAGCAAATGAAAAGATTGACAAAGGATTAATTTCCAAAATATACAAGCAGCTCATACAACTCAGTATCAAAAAAAAAAAAAAAAAAAAAAACCCCAATCAAAAACTGGGGAAAAGACCTAAATAGACATTTCTCTGAAGACATACAGATGGCTAACAAACACAGAAAAAGATGCTCAACATCGCTCATTATCAGAGAGACGCACATCAAAACTATAATGAGGTATCACCTCAAACTGGTCAGAATGGTCATCAACAAAAAGTCTACAAACAATAAATGCTGGAGAGCGTGTGGAGAAAAAGGAACCCTCTTGCACAGTTGGTGGGAATATAAATTGATACAGCCACAATGGAAGATGGTATGGAGATTCCTTAAAAAACTGGAAATAAAACTACCATATGACCCAGCAATCCCACTCCTAGGCATATACCCTGAGGAAACCAAAGCTGAAAAAGACACATGTATCCCATTATTCATTGCAGTACTATTTACAATAGCTAGAACACGGAAGCAACCCTAGATACCCGTCAACAAATGAATGGATAAGAAGTCATAGAACATATATGCAATGGAATATTACTCAGCCATAAAAAGGAACACAATTGAGCCAATTCTAATGAAGTGGATGAACCTAGAGCCTATTATACAGAGCGAAGTAAGTCAGAAAGAGAAAGAGAAATATTGTATACTGACATATATTTGCAATCTAGAAAGATGGTACTGGTGAATTTATTTGCAAGGCAGCAGTGGAGAAACAGAGAACACTTACGGACACAAGGAGAGGGGAAGAGAGGATAAGATGTATGGAGAGAATAATATGAAAACTTACATTACCATATGTAAAATAGATAGCCAATGGGAATTTGCTGTATGTCTCAGAGAACTCAAACAAGAGCTCTGTGTCAACCTAGAGTGGTGGGATGGGGAGGAAGGTCACGAGGGAGAGGACATGTGTATACCTATGGCTGACTCATGCTGATGTTTGACAGAAAACAACAAAATTCTGTAAAACAATTATCTTTCCATTAAAAAATAAATTTTAAAAAAGGTAGGAGTGTATTCTAGGCTTTTTCTGGTCCATAAGAAAGAAGAACTGGCCAGGAAATAGAAATGCCAGGAACCTAGATTGAAAATTAAGACTCTTTACCTTAGAATTCATGAAAACCAAGATAGAAATGACATGGCACCATCAAGATGTGCCCCCAGATGTAAGGAAGGAAGACTTCAAAGTCAGGAGAAAAGATGGGGCGTGAGTCCACAGCATGACGTTCTGCAGGCTGCGCAAGCACACTGGGAAGCCCCCAGAACCAGGCTCCCTGGTGTGACGCTTGCGTCGGACTCGGCTGTGCACAACAGAACACTCTAGGGAAGGGGCTTCAACAAGACTCAGCTCCCACATGAAAGACGTGCAGAGGCAGGGAATCCAAGCTGCTACGGCACTTTGCAACATCAGGAACCTGGCTTCTCCTGTCTTAGTTTCTTCCCATAATCCAAGACAGATGCCGAGCTCTAGCCATAATCTAGAGAACAGTTAAGAAGGGCGTGCCTCCTCCCTTCATGGACACTTTGCAGAAAATGCGCAAGACATTCCCATTGCCCAGTGGCAAGAAAAGCTAGGGGGCGCAGTGTATGTTCTAGGTGGCTGTCTTCCCACCGAAACACCAGAAATTCTACTATTAAGAAAAGAGTAGGGACTGCACTAATGGTGCAGTGATTAAGATTCTGCGCTTTCACTGCAGGGGGGGTGGGTTCGATCCCTGGTCAGGGAACTAAGATCTTACATGCCCCATGGGACGGCCAAAAGAAGAAAAGAGTAGAACTGGATATGGAGGGGTGGGAAGGAGGCGGCAACTACCAGTGTCAAGATGCACCAGGAAACTACAAATAGTTCTGATGATGGTCTTGACACAAAACTAGAGGAAGGCCACAGGCTGGAGGCTTACTGTAAGGACACAGAAAGCCTTTCCATGAGTTAAATTTTACAAAAGCCCAACTGCATCTTATGTACTTTGACACTGTTCCCTCTGTCACGGGGAATGAGGTTCACATGGACAAGAACGGAATTTACAGTAGTAAATAAAGGATCATCTTCAAACCATGGTAAGTGCAGAGATGGTTATGAAAGCATCCAGCACTCTGAGTGGAGTCTCGCTTCTACACTCAACACAGAACATTCTGTCCATGTATGTGGGGTTTCTGTGTGGTGCTTTATTTCCCCCATCTCCTTTTGTAAAAATCTCCCCTTTCATTATGGTGCCCTGCTCCTGTTGCACAGAGGAGTATTTCTTCATTTCTTCTGAGGACACTAAGTGTATGTCTTCTAAAAGGTTCTTTGGGGGGGGGGGTGGTTTGGCAGCTTTTAAAAATATATATTTATTACTTGGCTGTGCTAGATCTCAGCTGTGGCATGCTGCATCTTTAGCTGTCGCCTGAAAACTCTTGGTTGCAGCATGTGGGATCAAGTACCCTGATCAGGGATGGAACCTGGGCCCCTTGCATTAGGAGCACAAAGTCTTAGCCACTGGACCACCAGGGAAGTCCCTTCAGTTGCTTATAGAAAACAATTTTCTTAGTCTTTAAGGCCGTTCTTTCCCCCTCCATTACTTGGCAGCTTTTTACAGGGCCCCATCTTTGTCCTTGGGGCTTCCCTGGTGGCTCAGAGGTTAAAGCGTCTGCCTGGAATGCCAGAAACCTGGGTTCGATCCCTGGGTCGGGAAGATCCCCTGGAGAAGGAAATGGCAACCCACTCCAGTACTCTTGCCTGGAGAATCCCATGGAGGAAGGAGTCTGGTAGGCTACAGTCCACGGGGTCCCGAAGAGTCGGACACGACTGAGTGACTTCACTTTCACTTTCACATCTTTGTCCTTGAACTAGAGGGTCATCAACCAGGCAGCGTGTGTGTAGCAGGGAGGGTCAGAGGCGACTGCCTGGGTGTTAGCAGTCATCCTTCTCTTAGGTCTGGGCCCGCAGAGCAGTCACAGGAGCAAGTTCATGCTCAGAGCACACCGCCAGCAGGTGTGCACGGGTCTGCTACACAGAGCGGCCTCCTGGCCTGCTCTCTCTCTCCTCTAAACTGAGAATTAATGCAGTTCGCTGCCTGATACCGCAGTAGGTGAAGGACTGATGCCAGGCTCCTCACACCTCTAGTGTTCTTAAACAGGGCAAGAGAAACCATCTCTGTCTGCCTCCCTCTGCTCCCTGCCCTGTGTTTCCAGTGGATGTAGAAAGCGAGTCACAGAAGTGGTGGTGCTCGACTCTGGTTGCTGTGGCTCCAGCAGCAGGCTCAGAGGTACGCAGCTGGAGTGAAGCTAGCTTCTTCCCTCTTCCTTCCTCTAGGGACTGGGATTTCAGCTGCAGAGGACATTCCCAGAACAGGCTCCTCTACTAGTCCCCACAGCACAAGAGACTTGGCAGGGAACCTGTCCTTCTCTGTCTCCTGACTTCCGACACATGTCATCTTATCCTGGTTTGCTAATGGCCGTGGTCGGCTTCTGTCGCCATGGGAAGTTGGGAGGGGGCCCTGGCCTCAGCGGGCTGGCTGGCCTCGGCCCTGTCCATCTACTACTTCACTCTCCAGGTGGCAGCCACAACTGCTGAGAAAAGTCAGCAACTGACGAAAAACCCTATTCAGGGGTGTTGATCAGGTGTCCCAAAGGGAAGATGAAGGGACAGACAGAGCTCCGCCAGGGCTAAGGTCTTGTGAGACGTGTAAGTGGAGAGCAGGTTCAGGAGGGAGATCCTGGACAGAGTCCTTGAAGGGACAGTCCAAAGTGGATGATCTCAAGGGACGTAAACCAGGTAAGGGCCAGAATGGAGATGAAATTGACCAGCAAGATAAATCAAGGCCCACTCTTGCCTCTAGAAAACTCCTTACAAACAGCACAAGGGTCCCTCCCCCTTGCAAATCCTCAGCCAACAAGACAAATATGATGTGGTAGAAAACAGCTAGTGAGACAGACTCCGGATTCGTGACAAGGCTGTGACACACCATCAGGAAGGTACGTGACTGGGGTGCGTGTGTAGAGGTCAGCTCTCCAGCCAACAAAGGGGGGAACACTGCTCTGCTTGCTCCACACTCGTCCTCCCAAACCTGTGGGCTTTTCAGTTCTGGAGCCAGACTGACAAGAGCTCCTGACTCGAGGAAGGTACGGAGAAGAGACCCTCTTTCTGGGACTGGACTATGAGACCACACTTTGTGACAGCAGTGAGGATGTGTCCACCCCAAAAAGATCGTCCCTGCCCTCAGATGCTGGAAAGTGGGAGAAAGGGGTTAGAACTGTTCCAGTGATCCCTGGGCCAAATATGGACAAAGCTGGGCTCAACATAGAGGAGAACTTCTGAAACCCAGGACTGCCCCTTGGGACCCCTAAGCCCCAGGAGAGGCTGGGCAGATGGTGGTGGGGACTTGGAGAGGACGTGCACACCTGACAGTCTGTATGTCTCTAAAACCACATAAGAAGCAACCCAAGTCACCTTCTCTATTTTCAAACTGTAAAACTGGACATTTATACATTAATAAAAATTTACTGAATAAGTTACCCTATTTGTTTAGAGGGCTTCCCTGGTGGCTCAGATGGTAAAGAATCTGCGTGAAAACTGAGAGACCCACATTCGATCCCTGGGTTGGGAAGATTCCATTCCCAAAATGTGTAAAAATACAACATTTTCCCACCTAAAAAAGTGGAGCATAATTGCATGTTATATGTATTTGTTGTTTATTCACTAAGTTGTGTTCAACTCTTCTGTGACCCCATGGACTGTAGCCCACCAGACTCCTCTGTCCATGGGATTTCCCAGGTAAGAAAACTGAAGTGGGTTGTCATCTCCTCCAGGGGATCTTACTGACTCCCAGGGATTTGGAACCTGTGCTTCCTCCACTGGCAGGCAGATTCTTTACGATGGAAGTCTTATACGTATTTTTCAGTTCAGTTCAGTTGCTCAGTCGTGTCTGACTCTTTGTGACCTCATGGACTGCAGCATGCCAGGCTTCCCTGCCCATCACCAACTCCCAGAGCTTACTCAACTCATGTCCGTTGAGTCAGTGATGCCATCCAACCATCTCATCCTCTGTTGTCCCCTTCTCCTCCTGCCCTCAATCTTTCCCAGCATCAGGGACTTTTCAAATGAGTCAGCTCTTCACATCAGGTGCCCAAAGTATTGGAGTTTCAGCTTCAACATCAGTCCTTCTAATGAACACCCAGGACTGATCTCCTTTAGGATGGACTGGTTTGATCTCCTTGCAGTCCAAGGGACTCTCAAGAGTCTTCTCCAGCACCACGGTTCAAAAGCATCAATTCTTCTGTGCTCAACTATCTTTATAGTCCAACTCTCACATCTATACATGACCACAGGAAAAACCATAGCCTTGACTAGATGGATCTTTGTTGGCAAAGTAATGTTTCTACTTTTTAATATGCTGTCTAGATTGATTATAACTTTTCTTCCAAGAAACAAGTGTCTTAATTTCATGGCTGCAGTCACCATCTGCAGTGATTTTGGAGCCCAAAAATATAAAGTCTGCCACTGTTTCCCCATCTATTTGCCATAAAGTGATGGGACTAGAGACCACGATCTTAGTTTTCTGAATGTTTAGTTTTAAGCCAACTTTTTCACTCTCCTCTTTCACTTTCAACAAGCTCTTTAGTTCATCACTTTCTCCCATAAGGGTGGTGTCATCTGCATATCTGATGTTATTGTTATTTCTCCCAGCAATCTTGATTCCAGCTTGTGCTTCTTCCAGCCCAGTGTTTCTTATGATGTACTCTGCATACATGTTAAATAAGCAGGGTGACAATATACAGCCTTGACGTACTCCTTTCCCGATTTGGTACCAGTCGGTTGTTCCATTTCCAGTTCCAACTGTTGCTTCCTGACCTGCATACAGATTTCTCAGGAGGCAGGTCAAGTGGTCTGGTAATTCCTATCTCAAAGAATTTTGCAGTTTGTTGTGATCCACAGTCAAAAGCTTTGGCATAGTCAGTAAAGCAGAAATAGATGTTTTTCTGGAACTCTCTTGCTTTTTCGATGATCCAGTGGATGTTGGAATTTGATCTCTGGTTCCTCTGCCTTTTCTAAAACCAGCTTGAACACCTGGAAGTTCACGGTTCATGCACTACTGAAACCTGGCTTGGAGAATTTTGAGCATTACTTTACTAGCATGTGAGATGAGTGCAACTGTGTGGTAGTTTGAGCATTCTTTGGCATTGCCCTTCTTTGGGATTGGAATGAAAACTGACCTTTCCCAGTCCTGTGGCCACTGCTCAGTTCTCCAAATTTGCTGGCATATTGAGTGCAGCACTTTCACAGCATCATCTTGTAAGATTTGAAATAACTCAACTGGAATTCCATCACCTCCACTAGCTTTGTTCATAGTGATGCTTCCTAAGGCCACCTTGACTTCGCATTCCAGGATGTCTGGCTCTAGGTGAACGAACATACCATTGTGTTTATCTGGTCATGAAGATCTTTTTTATATAGTTCTGTGTATTCTTGCCACCTCTTCTTAATATCTTCTGCTTCTGTTAGGTCCAGACCATATCTGTCCTTTACTGTGTGTCCATCTTTGCATGAAATGTTCCCTTGGTATCTCTAATTTTATTGAAGAGATCTCTAGTCTTTCTCATTCTATTGTTTTCCTCTATTTCCTTGCATTTATCTCTGAGGAAGGCTTTCTTATCTCTCCTTGCTCTTCTTTGGAACTCTGCATTCAGATGGTTGTATCTTTCCTTTTCTCCTTTGCTTTTTGCTTCTCTTCTTCTCACAGCTATTTTTAAGGCTTCCTCAGATAACCATTTTGCTTTTTTCCAATTCTTTTTCTTGGGGATGGTCTTTATCCCTGTCTCCTATACAATGTCACGAACCTCCATCCATAGTTCTTCAGGCACTCTATCAGATCTAATTCTTTGAACCTATTTGTCACTTCCACTGTACAATCATAAGGGATCTGATTTAGGTCATACCTGAATGGTCTAGTGGTTTTCCCTACTTTCTTCAATTTAAGTCTGAATTTGGCAATAAGGAGTCATGATCTAAGCCACAGTGAGCTCCTGGTCTTGTTTTTGCTTATGTATAGAGCTTCTCCATCTTTGGCTACAAAGAATATAATCAATCTGATGTCAGTATTGACCATCTGGTGATGTCCATGTTTAGCGTCTTCTCTTGTGCTGCTGGAAGAGGGTGTTTGCTATGACCAGTGCGTTCTCTTGGTAAAACTGTGTTAGCCTTTGTCCTGCTTCATTCTGTACCCCAAAGCCAAATTTGCCAGTTACTCCAGGTGTTTCTTGACTTCCTACTTTTGCATTCCACAGTAAAAAATATAAAAAAGTAGAGCATATATTTAGAGTGGATAACCAAAATAAATAAATAAATAAAGTGGATAACCAACAAGGTCCTAGTGTACAGCACAAGGAACTCTACTCAATGTTTTGTGGCAGCCTGGATGGGAGGGGAGCTTCAGGGAGAATGGACACATGTATACGTATGGCCGAGTCGCTCTGCTATGTACCCGAAACTATCACAATACTGTTCATCAGCTATACTCCCATAGAAAATAAGAAGTTTTTAAAAAGCGCAGAACGTAACTACCACAATTTAATCTTTCCCTTAGAGCCCTGGACGGTCTAGCAAGGCCATGTTTCTAAGTGTGAAGGTCACTGTTCTGTACACATCCATGGCCAGGTCCGGACTTGGATAAGACAATGAAGGAAGCCAGGTTTTCCTCAGTGCCTCATCCCTCTCATCTCTTCTATCTGGGCTCTCTGGCCCTCTTCAGGTACCTCTCCTGTCTCACAGCACTCCATCAAGACTATAAGCACCATGTAACTGAGACATTTTCTTCCCTTCCTCTGAATGCCATCCATCAAAGGTTTGAGAGAGAAAGGATCTTGGAAACCAAATGTTCCAGATTTACAGCTGAGAAAACACATCCTCAGAGAAGGTGTAAAGTGACCTGAAGGCCAGAGGCTAGGCCCGGGGCCAGGACCCCCTCCACACCTCCGCAGCCCTCATGGGTGCACTGCCAGATGGCAAGCCCCACAGCTCCGGCTCCAGGGACAATGGCTAACTGTCATCAGCCCAACAGTAACAAGAAGGGAGGCAGGCAGCACAGCAGGCCTGAGACCAAGGCCGGGGGCAAGTCTGAACAGACGTAGATCACACCAGGGCCAAAGCCACCTTGTCTGCCCACCTGACAGGTGAATTCTCAAGTACACGAAGTCACCATGTACCTATAAACAGCCTTTTGATGGGATGTCAATTTCTTGTCAGCTCAGTTTTTAAATCGTTACATTAATATTCAGCTTTTAATCTTTTCTAGCTCTTAAAAACCAAGATTTAAACATCCCTAAAATTAACACCCAGCCCCATCACTTCATGGCAAATAGATGGGGAAATAGTGGAAACAGTGTCAGACTTTATTTTTGGGGGGTCCAAAATCACTGCAGATGGTGATTGCAGCCATGAAATTAAAAGATGCTTACTCCTTGGAAGGAAAGTTATGACCAACCTAGATAGCATATTAAAAAGCAGAGACATTACTTTCCAACAAATGTCTGTCTAGTCAAGGCTATGGTTTTTCCAGTAGTCATGTATGGATGTGAGAGTTGGACTATAAAGAAAGCTGAACGCAGAAGAATTGATGCTTTTGAACCGTGGTGTTGGAGAAGACTCTTGAGAGTCCCTTGGACTGCAAGGAGATCCAACCAGTCCATCCTAAAGGAGATCAGTCCTGGGTGTTCATTGGAAGGACTGATGTTGAAGCTGAAATTCCAACACTTTGGGCACCTGATGTGAAGAGCTGACTCATTTGAAAAGTCTCTGATGCTGGGAAAGATTGAGGGCAGGAGGAGAAGGGGACAACAGAGGATGAGATGGTTGGATGGCATCACCGACTCAATGGACAAGAGTTTGAGTAAGCTCCGGGAGTTGGTGATAGGCAGGGAGGCCTGATGTTCTGCAGTCCATGGGGTCACAGAGTCGAACACAACTAAGCAACTGAACTGGAACTGGAAAATTAACATGTTACAAAATTTTATATTATATTCAAATTATGATTTGTCTTCCCCCAATTAAAGCTTCCTTTTAAATAAAACTGGTATTTTGCTTTTGCTTTCTTCTATCAGCAACAAATAACTTTTCTTGAGAAAGCAACTTTCTCAGATTTATGCCTGCTACACAAATTCTCTCATGATATTTTCTGCAAATATTAAAAACAAGGCACATTTGCCTAAGATTGGAAGACAATTTTCAAATGTGTTGTAACTTTTAAAACATCTAGAAAATGACAGTAACTCTTGTTGCAGTCCTATGCAGGTGACAGCTGTGGTTAATGACATACGGGATTTCATCTTAACCCTTAACAGTTCACATTCGTATTTTCTTACTGCTTTAAGCAAAGGAAAACAAAACAAAAGAGATAAAGACCACTCCTAACAGTAATAATATTCTAAAGTGAAAGTATTAGTTGCTTAGTCATGTCTGATTCTTTGTGACCCCATGGACTGCAGCCCACCGGGCTTCTCTGACCATGGGATTTCCCAGGCAAAAATACTAGAGTGGGTTGCCATTTCCTTCTCCAGGGGCTCTTCCCAACCCAGGAATCAAACACAAGTCTCCTGCACTGCAGATGAATTCTTTACCATATCAGCCACCAGGGAAGCCCAATAATATAGTCTAACGTCTTGTTCATTTTACATGTATGGAAGGCAACTTAAAAGACATTGAATTCAACTGAATGTATTTCAGGACTGCATTTATTGTCACAAATGCCACAGGACTCTCGAGGCCCACTTCTCAGGCTCACCTGCACAGTGCCTCAGCATCCAGATGTCGGGAATTTCTGTGGTCTATAATGATGATGTCATGGTGTTTGTCCAAGAAACAGGCGAGGGCAGTCTGAGCCTCCTTGGTAACTGTACACATAAACCCTGCTTTTTCACATGCCCTGCAGAATCCATTACATTGGTTATCTTCTTTGGTAAACACTAAAAGTACCTGAATCAAAAAAGCATGAACACTTCTTTAAAAAAAAAAAAAAAAAAAGATGCTGTTAGAACTGTCATGTCTTAGAAGCCCATAAAACTCTCCAGTGTTTTCAAGGCAAGTATACATATGAAAGCATCACAATCTGTTGAGAAATCCTTTTCCTCCATGTAACTCAGCAACGTTACTGTTCAGCTCCCTGAAACAAGTGCTATTCTAGCTGTTCTGAGTCTGGAAGTCAGAGCATGGGTCAAATGCTTATTTCTTTTGCTAATAAGCCCATTGGAAGAATTCAACAGACTTAATATTTCATCTTAAAACCAACTCAATCAAAACACAAATTTTAGTTAACAGGAAGTTAACTAGGTTAAGTCCTTAGATGGTAAACGCCAATATTTCAGTCAAGCTCTTAAAATACTTAATACTTTAAATAATATTTAAAGTATTAAATAATCTGACTCAAGACTTCTTAATTCTTCCAAGTTTAAAAATTAAAAAATTATTTTGATTGTAAGAGAGGAGATTCAAAGCAGACCAAAACATGACACTTTCAAACCTGCTCATTCAGTGACACAGGAACAGCTCCAGGTGCCAAGAGCCAGCTGGCGCCCCTGTGCCCAGCCCGAGCAGGTGAGGCCTGCGGCTGCCTCTGCCCTGTGTGGCCAGGTCCCTGTGCCAACCTGGTACAGGAGTGCCGCCCCATCCCCCTTCACACATCCAGGCCGGCCGGCCGGAGGGGAAGAGACTGCAAAGCCGATAGAAACCCTGTTCCTGAGGACTGGGTTCCTCTAAGCTTACGCGGGTGCACAAATACAACAGAAGCAAACAGCAAATTTTCACCAGTGCTTTTCACATGTTACAAATTCTAACAGTGTGTGTACATGAGGCATCTGGTCACTTTGGAGCTTAATTTCAGTTGGTTGTTTTGTTTAAGATTTTGGACTAGAAAATTTGCAGATAGTTTCTCTCTGCTGGAGCTGATTCAGTACCCTTGCACAGACTACGCTTTTACTCTCTTTTAGAAAATTTCAAATCTACAGGAAGTTATGAATGACAATGAATGCTAGTGACCCCCTCTTCTAATTTCATGAATTGGTAACATTTTTACACCTTTGCTCTCTCTCTCCACACACACACACACACAAATTATTATTATTATTATTATTTTGCTGAACTTTTTAACTTTTAAAGTAGGTTGCAGACATTTCTTCATCTGTAAATATAGGTGATTCGTACAGAATAAATACAGAATAAACTCATCTATATTTCTAAGAAAAAAATATTCCCTGATATAACTGTAGTACTGCTATCAAGTTCAGGGAATTTAACATGGATCCAATATTTTATCTAAAAGAGAACATTACTTTCAGTGTATACCTTTAGATCCTTTCCCTCCCCATTTTTAGAGACAATTAAGGTGAGGATTATAGTGCTGTGTATTATTACCTGGAGTTGATCTGGATGAAATCTCATGGGGCCAAATTGCACATCAGCTACTGCTACCTGAAAGAAAAAGACCTGCTTAAAATTAAAAAGAAAAAAAAAAGATAAACTTGCTTAAATGTTGCTCTCTCTAATCAGTGCCACAGATGAAAGTGAAATTTCTACTCTAGAGAGAAATTGCATAAATACTTATTAGATGGAAGGACCCCAGGTTTCTCCTTATAAACCCCAGGAAAGGTGGGGCGCAGAGAAGGACAAATAAAATATGTCCTCTCTTGGCTTTTCTTTTTCTAGCTGTGTGTGACTCTAAGTGAACTGCCCACCTTCAGCCTCAATTCCTCACTTGTTACAGAGATCAGGAGGCATATAATATAAAGAACGTCACAGATTAGACACTGAATGAACACTGGGTTCTTCCATGTCTACTCCCATCGTTCCCCTGACGGACAATGAACCCTTACATCTAAAATGGCACAAAAATAGTGAAATCCAGTAAGCAGAACCACAGAGCCAAAGACACCTTCTCTATACACGATGGTTATCAATAAATGCTTATTGGAAATTCCCTGGTGGTCCAGTGGTTAGGATTCTGCACTCTCACTGCTGGAGCCCGGGTTCGATCTCTGGTAGGGGAACTATGATCCCACAAGCCACACAGAGGGAAAGAAAAAGAAAGCTTATCTACTTGAGAACTTAAAATCAACACACAAGATAAATACAGTATCATTGGGGACTTCTCTGGTGGTCTGGTGGCAAGACTCCACGTGGCCAATGCAGGGGGCCCAGGTTCGATCCCTGGTCAGCGAACCAGATTCCACATGCCACAACTAAGAATTCCTGTGCCGCAAACATAAAAAAGATCCCATGTGCTGCAACTTAGGCACAGCACAGCCAAATAAATAAGTAAATTAATGATTTTTAAAAATACAATGTCATAACCAAAGCCCAACAAGAAATAAGAATCACAGCGCCAGTGGAGGGCTCAGCACACCTGGGCGCGGCACTAAGGTCTGAACACAGTTGTATCTCACTGCACCTCGGCAACACGCTGGGAGTTCACTCTGGGAAATAGAGGTTCCAAGTACTTCGTTTAAGGCCACACAGTAGCTGGGACTGCGCCAACCAGTCTGTTTAGTTCTATAAACTGTGCTGCAGGCCCAGGGCCACTGGAAGGGCTGGAAAGTCTGTGCGCTACAAAAGGAGCACAAGGGAGGTGGGGTGGAGGCTGAAATCCAGCCCCAAGCCATGAGCCCCAGCCCTGGGCTGCTACCAGGGAGAAGAGACACATTTTTGCAGTTTCCCCAGAAACACTGTGTGTGTTGGCAGGACTCCTACACTACCTGAGGCCTCTGGGTGATGGTACGATTTCAAACCAAAACCACAGCAGCAGAACTAGATCTGGAAACCTTCTCAAAAGATACTTCCTACCTGCCTGCCCAGGTCCCATCTCTCCCCTCAAGCAGTGATCCATCCTACAGTAAATCCATGTAACAAAACCTGTGGAGAGACGGAGGACATCCGTGTCTACTTCTAACTGTGAAAAGCAGATAGCTACTAATTATGGGACAAACCTGAGCTGATAGCTCAGTTTCCTTGGTTTGTAGGAACCTCATCTCTCAGAAGGCGTAAGGATGAGGGTCGCTGCTCCTCTAGACCCAAGACTGAGGATGGATCTCTGCAGTGTAAAGGAAGGGTGAACACAGACATCCCATGGCACCGTCTCTCCTCCGGAGCTGGGCAGCCACAGGCCAGCCTCATCGGGAGCCACAGATGGATCTGAAGCCAGAATTTCTGAGATATGATGATCCAGGAGGCCCCAAGAGAGTCTCGAGAGAGCGAGGCACTCTGTACAGTCACTCTCACAATGCATTAGGAAGGAAGGCAAGAGGCACCAAGAAAGACCAAAGAACAATGAAGTTCTTGTTGTTTTTTATTAAGAAATGAATGAAATCAAAGAACGAGAAATGACAGAAGCCTACTGCTTGAAGAAGACAGTGAAGCCACTGAGGACGAAGGAAGAAAATGACAGGAAAAAGAAGGAAAATTCATTTTGCTAACAGTGTTGAGAGGTGGAGTTTCATGAAAGAAAAGAGACAACAGTCAACAGGAGGGCTGTGCCACCTCCCAGGATAAAGCAGCTGCAACATTTGGGTCCTCTGTGTGAACCACGGGCTGCAGTCTCTTACAAAGGATGCTCATGACATTTGCTGTAAAGGATCAAGGAGATAAAAAAATAAAGTCTGAAAGGGGAAGAAAAAGTACTTATGAATAGCATAAAAATATGTACCAGGTCACAAAGAAAACCTTAAAACATATTCCTAAAAGCAAAACTTGTACAGTCTTTATTTCCAAACATAAAGCAATCAAACCAAAAATAAAAACATAAGAAATAGCCCCTCCCTGGAAATTAAAAAAATATTAACTTATGTAAGTGCTGGATCAGAGAGGGGAATGCAAACTCTACCTATAGATTACTTGGAAAATAATAAAAATGTGAATATAATGTAACGAGGCCTACAGGATACTAGAAAATTTTACTCAGAGGCAAAACTTAGTCTTAGATCTGTCATGAAACAAGAATTAAATAAATATACTAAGCTTCCAATTCACTAAATTTGAGAAAATCAACAGATTAAACTTTAGGAAATGGGGGAGAGAAAAATAAGTTAAAGGCAATAATTAGTAAAACTTTAAAATGCTAATGACTAGCTTGATTAAAAATATATACATATATATTTGTATATAGTGTTGGTCACCACCTGAAGGACAAGATAAAAATATGGGCAGCTAAGGGCAAAGTCCCACTCCTCCTGGGAAAACAATTCTGAGGACATGGTCTTCACCAAAAGTGGATGAAGGAACTTTTACGAAGGACAATGTACCTTTATGATCTCAACTTATAAAAATAACTCACCATTGCCTTAATTCTAAGAAAGAAAAGAAGCTCCAGATTGTCTTTAAAGATCTTGGATTCCACCTCAATGTAATTTTAGCAGTGTCATTTCAAACATTAATGTCTCAGCAATTCTATTTTGTCATGAACACTGACTGTATTTACTTAACTTGACTGCATTCTAACCTTACATCCTGTCTACGGGCTACGTCCGGCTCTCAGGACCTCTGCTGAGCAGTGTCCCGGCAGGGCTAGACAGCTACTTACCATTGCCCCCCCCAAAATAACCACCACCAGGAAATCTGATGACATTACTCAGCGAGCAGACGTCAGCAGCCGGTCCTCAGAGAGTAAACAACTTCCCAAGAGCTCCAGATTAGGGGATCGGAATGACTAGAATTGGTGGATCCATTCTTTCTTTGTGTATCAAAATCAGAACCAAACTGACCTAATACTTCAGACCACAGCCCTCTTAATAATTTTTTATTTTTCACATTAATTTTAGAAGGGACTAGTCATTTTCAATTTTAATAACACAGCTATCAGCTTCGAAAGCAACTGATACTTTTAGGTAATATAAAAACAACAGTATATTTGTGGGCTTATATTAGTAATTATACAAGGGGCTGAGTTAGTCTTTCGGGTTTTATAATATTTATGTTTGTTACGATTTATTGTTAAATTGGAATATTAGATTAAGATGATGTTTGTACTTTAATAAAGTAATTTTTTGTTAATATGGCTCATGGAAGTCTAAAATAAATTATTATTAGACACCTTGATGAACCACCTTTCAGTGGTTTTTTTGTTTGCCTAACTGACCTAACATCATGACACTGTAGGGCAAAGTTACCATGTTATGAATCTTGATCACAGTGGGGGAGGACAGGAAAGAGATATATAGTTCCATCCTGTCTAAATATTCTATCCCCTGACCCTCCTTGTCCTGTCTCTTGCCTGATTTTTTTTTTTCCCCTGTAGCTTTAGTTCCCATTTCCCATATTACATATTTTGTTATCTTATTAAAAGAGTGTCAATATTTATCTGCTTTATTCACTGCTAAATTTCCAATACCCAAGACAGTCCTTGGCACATGGTAGGCAGTCAAAACATATTTCTGAATCAATGTTTACTCAACAGCTAATCTTTTTTAACCAATCATTTATCTAAAAATCATACTCATACAAGCTTATACATAACACGGGTATATAACAGCACTTTCCAGGTTTCAGAGTATTTTCATTTATTAAAGGAACACAAAGAAAGGGAGGAGTCTTTGGAAAAGTCTGAACACCAGGAACCACGGAAGAATCATGTGATCTATCTTTTTCCTATATCCCCTTATTAGAAACAGAAAGTTATGCTGGGATCAATTTATATTAATTGTTTACAAACCCAGGGACTACAGTAAAGATGTCAATCAGATTCTGTCCGTGCCCTCCAGGCTTCCTCATGCAGCCAGCGGCTGTCTTATCTCTCTCCCGGCAGAGTGGCAACTTCATCAAAGGGGCACACACAGCCTGGGAAAGAGTCAGATGTGTTCTTAGGTGGGAAGTCGAATTTAGTTCAGACATTTGTGGACCACAAGCCATGCACAGAGCCAGGTACTAGGAGTGCAAAGACCAAATGCCCACCCTGTCCTTGAGTGGTAGCAGGGGAATATGTATATGATGACAATGTGGCGCAGGTTTAAAAGAGAAAGAAAGGGAAAGTGAAGTTGCTCAGTCGTGTCCGACTCTGAGACCCCGAGGACTGCAGCCTACCAGTCTTCTCCGTCCATGAGATTCTCCAGGAAAGAATACTGGAGTGGGCTCCCATTTCCTTCTCCAGGAGATCTTCCCGGGATCGAACCCGGGTCTCCAGCATTGGAGGCAGACGCTTTAACCTCTGAGCCACCAGGGAATGTTCCTACCCTATGCGTAAGATAAGCTCATTAACTCCATTTTATTATGATCAAACTAAAGCTTCCCTGGAGGAGGAAATGGCAACCCACTCCAGTATTCTTGCCTGGAAAATCCCATGGACAGAGGAGCCTGGCGGGCTACAGTCCATGGGGTAGCAAAGAGTCAGACACGACTGAGCTACCACCACCACCACCAAACTGAAGCTTAGAGCAATATGGTTAAAGCGCAGGTAACAGGCAATGGTGGCAACTGGGTCCAATTCTTGGGAGCTTAATTCTCATGGTCTTTTCATAATCTACTGGGAAAGACACCTGACCGTAACCTGTATCTAACTGAAACAAGACAAGAAGCTGGAAAGCAGCATCCGTCCACTCCACAAACCTTCATTAAGCACCCACACGGTATCGAACTGTTTCCCAGGCATTGGGCAGTCAACAGACACCAGATAACATCTCTACACAGCAGGGAGGGATCTGATGGAGAGTAAGTAGGCTGCTGTTTGGAATCAGAGTCAAGGAAGTCTCTCTGAGGTGGCACAGGGTGGCAATGTGGATGGCGAGATTTGGATGAGGAGTCAGTCATGCCAGGAACGGACAAGGGGCACCAGGCAGAGCACAGGACTGGGGGTGGGACCAGAGGGACATCTGAGGCAAGAAGGGGAGAGAGGGAGATGAGCTTAAGGCCAGACAGGAGCTGTAAGATACAGAGCTTTCTAAGCCGGGACAAGAAACTGGGGTTTTATTCTAAATTTCATGAAAAGCCCACCAGAGAGTTTTACACAAAGGAATGATATGATCCAATTCTCATTTTCTAAAAAGATCCCTTTAGCTACCTGCAGAGAAGAGTCAATGAGAGGGTGAGAGGGGAGGCAGAGAGACAGGAATAAAGCTCTTGGAGTAGTAGTCCAGGTAAGTAAGAGAAGATGCTTGCTTGGCCTAGTAGTTGCCATGGAGATGGGTAGATGAATCTGGAATATGTTTTGGAGATGGACTGATCAGGACTTGTTGATGAACAGAATACAACCAAATCCACTGATTGAGATCATAGCTGTCATATCTGACTAGAAGTTTGTATCAGTGTTATATAGAAATCTGGGGCTCCGAAGCAGGGCTTCCTGGTAGAAGTGGTGTGGATCTGCTTGGTCTTTTCCAGATCCATCCACAAGATGGCACCAAGAGCTACCCTGAGGCAAAGCTCCCTCCTAGGTTCTTCCCCTGGTCCTTGTCTCAGGGCAATCTAAACGCTCCAAGCGTGCGTACTAAGTTGCTTCAGTCATGTCTGACTGTTTGCAACCCCCTGGACTGTCGCCCACCAGGCTCCTCTGTCCATGGGATTCTCCAGGCAAGAACACCAGAGTGGGTTGCCATTTCCTCCCCCAGGGGATCTTTCCCACCCAGGGATCAAAGTCGAATCTCTTTTGTCTCCTTCATTGGCAGGCGGGTTCTTTACGCCACCTGGGAAACCCAATATCCACTTTCAATGTCCTAGTCTCTTCTCGTCACCTACCAACTCTTAATTTGCCCTTCAGTCAATTTACACAGCACATATTTACAAGAAGCCTTTTATGTGTTACCTCAATTGGATTCCAAAATCAAGTCACAGGCTACAGTGAAACTGTTTAGGCTCTTTTTTCCCAAACCCCATAGTGTTGGGCAAAAAATGGTGTCTGGATTAAATGAGCTATTTAAAGAGCTTAACACAATTCCTGACAGTGAGTAATGTGCAATAAATTATAAATATCCACAGAAAAGGTTTTCCAAGAAGTTTTTGCTATGAAAGTATACTTTTAGTAACACAGACACAGACACACACACAGACACACACACACACAGGCATTTTTAAAACTATATTTTCCCAAACAGCTATTTCTTGCAGAGCACTCAGGTAATTGCTAGTAAGAACCATGAACATCATGATACCTTAAAATACTGTACAAAATAAGGCCCACTTCTTAAATATTAATGTAGTTGGTACAGGGGACAAATAAAGGTTTTCTAGAAACCCTCGAAGAGGACTGACTGCCTCTGAAGAAGAAAACAGAAAGAACCAACCCAGAAAAAAATGAGGCTAGCCAACTGAAGGATAACCCACCCATGTGCCTCCCTTTAACTGTGTCACTGAAACTTAAGAATCCCTCAAATCCAACCACAGAAATCTGAGATGTATCATCACGGAGGCCAGGCGAGTCTACTTCTCACCCATGCATGCCTGCTTAGTCGCTCAGTTGTGTCCAACTCTTTGCAACCCTCTAGACTGTAGCTTGTCAGGCTCCTCTGTCCATGGGATTTTTCAGGCAAGAATACAGGAGTGGGTTGCCATTTCCTTCTCCAGGGAATCTTTCTGACTCTCCTCCCGTGTCTCCTTCACTGCAGGCAGATTCTTTACCTGCTGAGTCATCGGGAAAGCCCACTTCTCCCCCAGATCCTCCTAAAAGAGGAGAATGACCGCTTGTATGAACTGGTCAGAATGAGAAGAAGGGTATACAGGCTGCCGGGGAGTGAGAAGAGAGATGCTGAGAACTCATAGTGTTACTGACTCAGCTCCCTCCCAGAGAAAACCTGAATCCAGAAGGCATGGATGACGTACAGACAAGAGGAATATTCCTGACCAAAGATTAATAAGTTAGCATCTTGCCTCTGTTTGGGACAAGCCTATTTCAGGCATATTTTCATGAACAGGTCATGTTTATCGCACACCCTGCATACTCAGACAGCAGTCCACCTTGTTCAGAAGGCCCTACAGCTGCCTGCCCGCTAGCTGACCACAACAGCCATCCCGAAGCAAACACCAGCCCAGGTTTCACCAGGTTAGCTTCATAAACCTCAATGCTATCTGAAGTGGGTTACACTGAGAATGACAACCCACACGACAAAATGAATTCTCCACTATCACCCAAGCTTCCCTTCACCCGTATTCCAGAGGTGGAAGAGATAGGGGTTTTAACTCTGACCTCTCTCCCCTCAAAAAACGGTAACTTTAGGCAAGTTTCTTCATTTTGCTAAGTTTTGCCTGGAAAAAGCAGTGGGGACAGGGGAGCCTGGTGGGCTGCCATCTATGGGGTTGCACAGAGTCGGACACGACTGAAGCGACTTAGCAGCAGCAGCAGTGAAGAGAAATGAGTAACAGATTTTCAGCTCTCTGCATGGTGCCGGCATAGAGCCATTATCACTAGTGAAAGCGGCTGCATACACATTCACACTGCCCCTCGTCTGCTTCCAGAGCAAGGACGAAATCCTTGCTAGGTGTGGAAGCCAAACACGTAGGTATTGGCAGAAAGTGGGCTTCCAAACTGAAAGCTATTTGAAAAAGACAGAGTTAACATTGCTCATCCCCACCTCCTTTCTGTGTTAAATCATCAGACGCCCTGAACGCAGCAGTTCTCAACCTGAGGGTCTACTATTGAAACCATCTTCTAGTACTCTTTTACGAGGGCTATCCAGAGAGTCTCAGTAATGGGCCTACAAGGTTTTGTTTAACAAATAATACCGGTTTCTTTAAAATTTTCTTTTGGAACATTGTTCACTACTAATTATGTCTAATTCCAAATTTCAAATAAACAGCTCAGAAAAATCCAGGAAGAAGTCATTTTTGGTTTAGAAAACTGAACTCTGAGTTTCAGAAGAGAAACCACTGGGGAAAGAGGGAGGTATATATTAAATAATGAAGACAGTAACACTATCAACAGAGATGAGCAACCCGTGGGGTAGATGAAAGCCTTGGATCTAGGATGGGGGTTCAGCATGGGGGTTGAGGGGAGAATGGCTAGAGCCTTGGCCCTAAGTCATGGAAAATCCCTGCCTCCCCCTTCAGTGCTCACAGCAGCAAAGAGCCCAGGCAAGAGGCTCCCTGGGGAGGCTGTCTTCTCCCAGGGCTGCTTCTTCCTAATGGTTTTAAGGTAAAATCTTGCCCAGAAGTTGTCAGTTACTTGTATTTTTAAAATGCATATTTACAGCCTCCAAACTAAATATATATATATATATATATTTAATAATTTTATTTATTTTTGGCTGTGCTGGGTCTTCACTGCTGCACGGGCTTTTCTCCAGTTGAGTGGGGGCCACCCTCTAGTTGTGGTCCGCAGGCTTCTCATTGCTGTGGTTTCTCTAGCAGAGCACAGGCTCTAGGCACGCGGGTTCAGTAGCTGCAGCTCCTGGGCTCTAGAGCACAGGCTCACTAGCTCTTTGCCTTTTCTAGACTACCAAGCAGTTGGAATCACACAAGTATGTAGCTTTTCCAGATTGGCTTCTTTGACTTAGTAATATGTATTTAAGGCTCTTCCATGACTTTTCAGTGGCTTGATAACTCATTTCTTTCCAGTACTAATATTCCACTGTCTGGATGTACCACAATTTACCATTTCACCTATTGAAGGACACCTTAGTTGCTTCTAAGTTTTGACAATTATGAATAAAGCTGCTAAAAACATCCTTGTGCAGATGTCTGCGTAGTGTAAGTCTTCAACTCCTTTGGGTAAACACAAGGAGAGCAAATGCTAGGTCTATGACCGGAGTCTGTTTAGTTTGTAAGAGGCTGCCAATCTGTCCTCCAAAGCGGCTGCCATTCTACATTCCCTCCAGCACTGTTTACGTTTCCCACCCCGCCCCGGCCCACAGCACCACATCCTTGTCAGCGTTTGGTGCTGTCAGTGTTCCAGATTCTGGCCATTTAAATAGGTGTGGAACAGTATCTTCCTGCTGCTGTAATCTACATTTCTCCTGACACAGGATGGGGTGCATCTTTTCATATGCTTATCTGCTATCTGTACATCTTTGGTGAGGTGTCTGTTAAGGTCTTTGGCTCATTTTTTAACCAGATTATTTTCTTTTTTTTTTTTAATGGAGTATAGTCGTTTCACAATGTTGTGTTAGGTCTTGCTGTAGAGCAAAGTGAATCAGTTGTACATATACTTACCTCCCCTCTTCCTTGGATTTCCTTCCCATTTAGGTGGCCACAGAGCACTGAGTAGAGTTCCTTGTGCTATGCAGGAGATTCTCATTAGCTCTCTATTCTATACATAACAGTGTATACATGTCAACTTCCCTGGTGGCTCAGACGGTAAAGCATCTGTCTACAATGCGGAAGACCCAGGTTCAAGCCCTGGTTAAAGCATCTGCCTACAATGCGAGAGACCTGGGTTCAATCCCTGGGTCGGGAAATCCCCTGGAGAAGGAAATGGCAACCCACTCCAGTATTCTTGCCTGGAGAATCCCATGGACAGAAGAGCCTGGTGGGCTGCAGTCCACGGGGTCGCAAAGAGTCGGACATGACTGAGCGACTTCACTTTCACTTCCATACATGTCAATCCCAGATTGTTCACTTTTAATTCTTGAGTTTTTAAGACTTCTTTATATATTTTGGACATCAGACACTCTCTGACATAAACTGCAGCAATATCTTTTTTCAATCCACCTCCCGCTACTGCTGCTGCTAAGTCGCTTCAGTCGTATCCAACTCTGTGCGACCCCATAGACGGCAGCCCACCAGGCTCCCCCATCCCTGGGATTCTCCAGGCAAGAACACTGGAGTGGGTTGCCATGTCCTTCTCCAATGCATGAAAGTGAAAAGTGAAAGTGAAGTCGCTCAGTCATGCCCAACTAGTAGCGACCCCATGGACTGCAGCCCACCAGGCTCCTCTGTCCATGGGATTCTCCAGGCAAGAGTACTGGAGTGGGGTGCCATTGCCTTCTCCATCCATCTCCTAGAGTAACAGAAATAAAAACAAATGGGACCTAATTAAACTCAAAAACTTTTACACAGTAAAGGAAACCATGAATAAAATAAAAAGACAATCCACAGAATGAGAGAGAATATTGGCAAACAGTACAACCGACATGGGATTGGTCTCCAAAATTTACAAACAGGTCATGGGGCTTAATATTTTTAAAAAAAAATTTTTTAATGAGCAGAAGATCTGAATAGCCATATCCAAAGAAGATAGATGGGCAAGAGGCACATGAAAATATACTCAATATCACTAATTATCAGAGAAATGCAAATCAAAACTACAATGAGATAGCAGCTCACACCAGTCAGAATGGCCATCATCAAAAAATCGACAAACAATAAATGCTGGAGAAGGTGTGGAGAAAAGGGAACCCACCTAGAATGTTAGAGGGAATATAAATTGGTACACTCTCTATGCAGAATACTATGGAGGTATCTTTAAAAAAGTAAAAAAGAGCTACCATACTGATCCAACAATCCCACTCCTGGGCATAAATCCAGAGAAAAATGCCAAGACACAGAGGCAACCTAAATGTCCACTGACAGATGAATGGATAAAGATGTGGTACATATATACAACATAATATTACTCAGCCATTGAAAAAAGAATGAAAATAATGCCATTTGCAGCAACACAGATGGAACACAGATGGACCAGGAAATTATCATACTAAGTCAGTCAGACAGAGCAAGACAAATATCATATGATATTGCTTACATGTAGAATCTAAAAAAAAAATTAAACTTATTTACAAAACAGACTGACACATTTACAGAAAAAACTTATGGTTACGAGGGAGGAAGGAGGAAGAGGAGGGACAGACTAGGAGTTTGAGACTGAAATATACACACCGCTATATTTAAAACAGATAAAGGGAACTATGGTATGGCACAGAGAACTCTGGTCAATATTCTGTCATAACCTAAATGGGAAAAGAATTTGAAAAAGAATAGATACATGTTTATGTATATGTATAAATTAATAACTTTGCTGTATACCTAAAAAAAACCAACATTCTTAATTAACTATAATATAAAACACAAATTTTTTAAATGTTTGGAAGAATTCACCAATAAAACAATATGGGCCTGGGGCTTTCTGTTTTGGAAGGTTACTGACTACTGACCCAATTTCTTCAGTAAATAGGTCTATTCAGATCTATTTCTTTTCATGTGAGCTTTGGCAGATACTGTCTTCTCAAGGAATTGGTCCATTTCATCCAGGTAATCAAAGTGCGGGCACAGAGCTGTGAAAGTATTCTTTTACTATCCTTTCAATTTCCATGAGATCTGTACTGAAGTCTCCTCTTTCATTTCTGAAATTAGTAATTTGTATCTTCTCTCTTTTGTAGTAAGCCTTATACAGAGACTAATACATTTTACTGATCTTTTCAAAGAACCAGCTCTTGGTTTCAAGGATTTTCTCTATTGATGTCTTGTTTTCAGTTTCATTGATTTCAGTTCTTGTCATTCAGTGCTCAGTTGTGTCCGACTCTTTGTAACCCAATGAACTGCTGCACACCAGGCTTCCCTGTCCATCACTATCTCCTGGAGTTTGCTCAAATTCACATCCACTGAGTCAGTGATGCTATCCAACCATCTCATCCTCTGTTGTCCTCTTCTCCTCTTGCCCTCAGTCTTTCCCAGCATCAGAGTTTTTTCCAACGAGTCAGCTCTTTGCATCAGGTATTTATTTGACCACGTAAGGTATTGCATCAAAGTATTGGAGCTTCAGCTTCAATATCAACCTTTCCAATGAATAGTCAGGGCTGATTTCCTTTAGGATTAACTGATTTGATCTCCTTGCTGTCCAAGGGACTCTCAAGAGTCTTCTCCAGCATCACAATTTGAAGGCATCAATTCTTCAGCACTCAGCTTTCTTCATGGTCCAGCTCTCAGACCTGTAAATGACTACTGGAAAAACCAAAGCTTTGACCATAGGGACCTTTGTCAGCAAAGTGATAGCTCTGCTTTATAATATGCTGTCCAAGTTTGTCATAGATTTTCTTCCAAGGAGCAAGTGGCTTTTAATTCCGTGGCTGCAGTCACCATCCACAGTGATTTTGGAGCCCCAGAAAATAAAATGTGTCACTATTTCCCCATTCATTTGCCATGAAGTGATGGGACCGGATGCCATGATCTTAGTTTTCAGAATGTTGAGTTTTAAGGCAGCTTTTTCACTCTCCTTGTTCACCCTCATCAAGAGGCTCTTCAGTTCCTCTTTGCTTTCTGCCATTAGAGTGGTATCATCTGCATATCTTTGTTGATATTTCTCCCAGAAATCTTGATTCCAGCTTGTGAGTCTTCCAGCCTAGCATTTAGCATGATGTACTCTGCATATAAGTTAAATAAGCAGGGTGACAATATACAGCCTTCATGTACTCCTTTCCCAACTTGGAACCAGTCCATTGTTCTATGTAACTGTTGCTCTTGACCTGCATACAGGTTTTCTCAGGAGGTAGGTAAGGTAGTCTGGTATTCCCATCTCTTTAAGAATTTTCACAGTTTGTTGTGATCCACATAGTCAAAGGCTTCAGCATGGTGAATGAAGCAAAAGTAGATATATTTTTGGAATTCTCTTGCTTTTTTTACAATTCAATGTATGTTGGCAATTTGATCTCTGGTTCCTCTGCCTTTCTAAACCCAGCTTGTACATCTGAAAGTTCTCAGTTCATGTACTGTTGAAGCCTAGTAAAGGATTTTGATCATTACCTTGCTAGAATGTGAAATGAGTGCAGTTTTGAACATTCTCTGGCATTGCCTTTCTTTGAGACTGGGATTTTCATCCCAGACTGGGCTCTTGCAGTCCTGTGGCCACTACTGAGTTCTCCAATTTGCTAGCATATTGAACGCAGCACTTTAACAGCATCATCTTTTAGGATCTGAAATAGCTCAGCTGGAATTCCATTACCTCCACTAGCCTTGTTCGTAGTAACGCTTCCTAAGGCCCACTTGACTTCACACTCCAGGATGTCTGGCTTTAGGTGAGTGACCACACCATCGTGGTTATCCGGGTCATTAAGACCTTTCTTCTATAGTTCTTCTGTGTATTCTTGCCAACTCTTCTTACTATCTTCTGCTTCTGATAGGTCCTTGCCATTTCTGTCCTTTATTGTGCCCATCTTTGTGTGAAATGTTCCCTGGCTATCGCCAATTTTCTTGAAGGGATCTCTAGTCTTTCCCACTCTATTGTTTTCCTCTATGTCACTGCATTGTTCACTTAAGAAGGCTTTCTGGTCTCTCCCTGCTATTCTCTGGAACTCTGCATTCAGTTGGGTGTATCTTTCCCTTTCTCTTTTGCCTTTAGCTTCTCTCCTTTCCTCACCTATTTGTAGGGCCTCCTCAGACAACCCCTTTGCCTTCTTGTTTTCTTTTTCTTGGGGATGGTTTTGGTCACCACCTGCTGTACAATGTTACAAACCTCCGCTTACAGTTCTTCAGGCACTCTACCATATCTCATCACTTGAATCTATTTGTCACCTCCACTATATAATCATTAGGGATTTCATTTAGGTCATACTGAATGGCCTAGCGGTTTTCCCTACTTTCTTCAATTTAAGCCTGCATTTTGCAATAAGGAGCTGATGATCTGAGCCACAGTCAGCTCCAGGTCTTGTTTTTGCTGACTGTAAAGAGCTTCTCCATCTTCAGCTGTAAAGAATATACTAATTCTTATTGTTTTTCTTTGGCTTACTTTGGATTTAATTTGCTCTTCTTTTCCTCTAAGTTTAGATTACTGATTTTAGATCTTTCTTCTTTTCCAACATGTGCGTTCAATGCCACAAATTTTTCTCCATGCACTGCTTTTGCTGAGGCCCATAGATTTTGATAAACTACGTTATCATTCTCATTCAGCTCAAAATATTTGAAAATTTATCTTGAAATTTCTTGTTTGACCCATGTATTACTTAGAAGTATATTATTTAATCTCTGATTATTTGAGGATTTTCCAGCTACCTTTATGTTCTTCATTTCTAGTTTAATTCCACCATGGTTGGAGGCCAGACATTGTTTGATTTCTAGTCTTTTAAATCTGTTAAGATGTTGTGGCCCAGAATGTGGTTCTAATAAGTGTTCCGTATAAGCTTAAGAAAAATGTGTATTCTGATACTGCTGGATGTAGTCAATAGATGTCAATTTTACCCAGTTGACTGATGGTCCTATTGAGTTCAGGGCTTCTCAAGTGGCACAGTGGTAAAGAATCTGCCTGTTAATGAAGGAGACACAGGTTCAATCACTGGGTCAGGAAGATCTCCTGGAGAAGGAAATGGCAACCCACTCCAGAATTCTTGCCTGGAAAAATCCCATGGACAGAGGAGGCTGGCAGGCTACATGTAGTTCATGGAGTCACCAAGAGCTGGACATGACCGAGCACACACAATTGAGTTCAACTATGTCCTTACATAGATTTTTGCCTGCTAGATTTGTCCATTTCTAAAAGACTGGTGTTGAAGTTCCCTACTATGTTAATCCACTATCTCTCCTTGCAGTTCCACTTGTTTTTGTCTGACGCAGTCTGATGCTCTGCTGCCGGGAGCATAATATTAAGAACTGTTATGTCTTCTAGGAGAGTTGATCTCTGCATGATATGTAGTGCCTCTGTTCAGCTCTACTCATTAAAAGCTTCCCTGGGTTGCTCATATGGTAAAGAATCTGCCTGCAATGCAGGAGACCCAGGTTTGAGCCCTGGTCAGGAAGATCCCCTAAAGAAGGGAATGGCAACCCATTCCAGTGTTCTTGCCTGGAGAATTCCAGGACAGAGGGGCCTGGCAAGCTAGGGGTTGCAAAGAGTTGGACATGACTGAATGATTAACACACAGCTTTAGTTGCTAGGTCAGAGTGTTGATTTCCAAACACCTTATGTACAGAACTGGAAACCAGAAGTCCAATACATTTTGAATAAAATTACGTGCAAGAAGTCTCAAAAAGAAAGTGAAAGTGAAGTCGCTCAGTCGTGTCCGACTCTGCGACCCCATGGACTGTAGTCTATCAGGCTCCTCTGTCCATGGGATTTTCCAGTCAAGAGTGCTGGAGTGGATTGCCATTTCCTTCTCCAGGGGATCTTCCCGACCCAGGAATCGAACCTGGGTCTCCCGCATTGTAGGAAGACGCTTTACCATCTGAGCCACCAGGGAAGCCCCTAGAAGCAAGAAGTCTCAAATTATAATCCAAATATACTTGTTAGATGACAGTAGCCATAACTGTATAAGCATTTTGGAAAGCATGAAGTGTCTAAGGGGATGCGCATCTCTGAAATGCTGCAGAGAGGCCAACCCAGAACCATCTTCCCCTGGGCCCACTCTCTGCTTCCTCTGACAGGTGATGGGGCTGCAGGAAGCAGGCAAACGGTCCTTATTAGTGCCTTCAAAGCAACCACTGGTTAATAACCACTTGTGATTTGAAGGTGTTAAGCATTTTACACTTTAATATGTTAGACTATTATTTATGTGTGGTAGTTTAGTCAGTTTCAGTTATGCTTTAGGAAATAAGTTCAGCGTTTTGAGTTCATTTATAATGAATTATAATCTTTCCCATTCGAAATAGTAAGAAATGACTACTATTTAAATTTTCACTTAGAGTATGTGATGTTCAGGAACCAACACTATGCATACCCTACATTCCAGAGGTGAGAATTTTGGGTCTGTTCACAAAGACCTTTATGGGACATGTGCAAAGATGTTTGTCCAGGGTTATACAGTGGCAAGGAGTTACAAGTGATATGGATATATCTAACTGGGGGACAGTAATATGATAGACCCTTTTTCGCTTTGCTGCACCAAGATCTTAGTTCCCCAGCCAGGGACTGAACCCATTCCCCCTGCAGTGGAAGCACAGAGTCCCAACCACTGGACCACCAGGAAGTTCAATGCTGCAGATCTTAGAAGCACATGCTAAGTGAAAAAAGAAAACAGAATGATATCTGGAATATAGTACTATTTATATAAATTAAAATACTTAACTACAAAACATACTTTCTAAGAATACATAAAAACAAAATGACATACAGTAAATACATTAGAAGGGTCACCTGTGGTAGGCAGGGAAGGAGTGGAGAATCAAATAAAGACAAACCAAACAACAAAAAAAAGAGAGGAACCTTGGGAAATACACAAGGATTTTTTAAACATGAAAAGCAATAACCAAGCTTCCCTGGTGATTCAGTGGTAAAGAATCTGCCTGCCAATGCAGGAGACACAGGTCAGATCCTACAAGTCTTAGAGCAAGTAAGCCCAAGCACCAAAACTATTGAGCCTGTGCTCTAGAGCCCGGGAGCCACAACTACTGAGCCCACGTGCCTCAACTGCTGAAGACCACGTGCCTCGAGCCCGCGCTCCACAACAACAGAAGCTACCACAATGAGAAGCCCACGCACGGCAACTAGACAGTAACCCCCGCTCACTGCAACTACAGAAAAGCCCACACAGCAACAGATCCAGCACAGACCAAACAAATAAATAAAATTTTTTTAAGTAATAACCATAAAGAAAAAGATTAGTAAGTTAGATTTTTTAATTAGGAGTGTTGTTCATCAAAAGACCCTAGTCCGAGACTGAAAAGGTTAAGTAACAGAATGTATTTGCAAAAATATAACTGAGAAAGGATACATGCCCGTTATATATAAAGAATGCCTGAAGATCAGCGAGACAAAACTAGACAACCCGACTGCAGAGAATCTTGCACAGGCGGATGATGTTAATACGCTAGGAACTGGGAAGGATAATTCAGTCCTCTGTGTTGGAATTCCAACTAGGAAAAGAAAGTGAGCTCATCAAGAATTTAAGTTTTAACAATTTTATAAGAATGTATGTAAGCAGGAAATTTGAACAGATATTTTAAACTTTATAAAACATAAACAAATGTCATTGGCTAAAATTTCTTCTATTTTAAGAGAGTTCTTGAGAGAAAATGGAAAAAGCATCTGCATTGACAATTTGTGTATCTACAAGGGGAAATGAGTTACTTATGCAATTACTACACAGTAGAAAGCTTTGTTTCCATAGAGATTATGACACAACTGATTTAGGCCTTAAATTAGAATATTCCGATTTGAATTGAGAAATGATCTTTTTGTCTAAATGAATAGTGTATTCAGTGGGAATAAAAGCTCTGCACATCTGCTGATATCATTTCCTCTGCACTTCAGTAATAATTAATAATGAGAATACATCCACACAAGTCCTAAAAATGAATTCATACCCCTAAAGTTTCACAAGCGCCTGAAAATATACAGGGAATGACACATTTCTACAGGATGTATGAAAATACATAAAGAACTAACATAAAACATTTCAAGATGTCTTCCTGCTCATTTCAGATCTATTACATTTAAACAGTCTTGTGAACCAAAAATGTCAATTCTGTCTTCCTTCTGTCATCACTACCTGAATATAACAGATAAACTATACTGTGGGAGCTGGGAGGGGTGAGGAAAGCATATTAATCCCAAGCACAAAAACATCAGAATGTTAAGTTTCAAAAGGAATTAAACATCATATGAGCCATAAACATAGTATATGTAAAATCCTTCAATGGCCGCACACTGCCTGAGGTAAGGCCTGCACTCTCTGTTAGGGCATTCAAGGCTCCTGCAGTGCTTAAAGCCTGAATTCAACTGCCTCAACCTCTCAGAACTCCTTGAAAGTCCTTGTCTCTTGCTGTGGCCACGTCACTCATTTGGTGTGGCACATTCCTGACTTCTTCTCTTCTCCCCTAATGCCTCCCCATCTTTCTAAACTCTATCAAGGGGAAACCCTACCTACACCTCTGGCTCCAGCCTCCATCTGGATGAAGTGTCACACATCGATGTGTTTCCAAAGCATCTTGGGTTTATCTCCACAATAGTGGGATTATATGCACTTGTTTTTCCTACCAAACTGGCTTCTGAGTTCTATTCACTTTAAAAAAACTGGAACCTAAGAAAGTAGAGTGCTTGATAACTGCTGAATCAACTAATGAATTCTGAACTCAATTACTAAATGACTGAAATCCCCAATGTTGCCCCATGTTCCCATAATAAATGTTCTTAAAGGAAATACCTGAGAAAATAAAGGATGAACAATAATCCCAGATGTCAAAGTAAAATCAAGATGGACTAGGTTTCCTGATAGGCTTCCTGACGAGTCACTCTGCTTCCTTTCTAATTTCACTGTGAGATCTTTCCAGCAGAATGTATATTCCATCTCACTCTCAAAGGTCTCCAAAGCAATGATCCAATCTTTAGTTTTGTTACTGGTGAGAATATTCTCAATTAGTCCAATAGTCAAACTAAGTTCTGCTTGATTAGATTCTTGTCTTGCTGCTGCTCTGGGCATTTTGGCTGTCCAGTTGAACTGCTCCTGTCAACCATGTTTTGTTTAAGTATCATAGAAAGGGCCTGACCTCCTTTTGAAAAATTGTTTTCCATTAAATTATAACATATAATGTGAAAAATAGCATTGGCTTTGAGCATTCATAATGGAGTCTCAAAAGAAAGCATGATATAAAAAAACAGAAAGTAAGCCTTCTCTACATCAATCAAAGGCACAATTTTCATATAAAAATGTTAGCAATGTGACTTAGTAGAAAAATCTATAAGAAAAATCAATAAATAAAAGCAAAAACTATTTTGGAGACTAATAACAAATTTTGATGTGTACCTATATACACTCAAAATATCTTTACTTATCAAAGTAAATGAAACTTGAATTTATCATACTGATTCAAAAGTGTAGGAAAACTTTCCCAATAAAAAGACTTATTAGAGGAAGTATTAGAGGGGACTTCCCTGGTGGTCCAGTCGCTAAGCACTCCCACATGCACTAACTACAGAGGGCCTGGGTTCTATCCCTGATCAGGGCACTAGATCTCACATGCTGCAACTAAGACCTGGTGCAGCCAAATAAATAAAAAATATTTTTTAAAATGAAAAAGTATTAAAATATCAAACATACCTGGCAGTGATAAGGAATAAATCTAAAACATGAAGTTATATTCATAAATCAGCCTCAGAAAATAAATGACGGCAGACCACTTCTGTAAGTAGCTACTTTCATTTATTCTACATTAATTTTTCACAAACAGTTTTCAGTAAACAGGTGGCTGAAGGATTTTGGGAAAACACACAGATTCCTAGCACACTGAAGACTTTTTCAGAGAAAGACACTGTGGGATCCATGGTGGGGCTAGCTTGATTTACCATACCATAGGTAGTCTGAAAAAGGACTTTCAACAGAAAAGAACAAAAAGTCTGAATATGTGGTTTTATTTTCATGGCCATTTAACTTGGATTAGCCCTACGCACTGTCAGGCAGAGCAATCACTTCAGGGCATCTGAACTGTGGTGGGTCTGAAGTCAGGGCCCCACAGGAATCATTGAATATCTGCTCACAGAGGTGAATGTGCTTGGGGAAAGGGGATTCAGAAGAAAGAGCTGATAGTGAATGAAATGCATGAAAGAAATGTGGGGAAAGTTTTATCTCTATGGCCCTCCTGGAGGTGAACATTGGAGAGTCTGATATTCCAGTGAGCCAACAGTTTACGTCTGCAACTGGTATGTTGAATATGCCAGGCTCTTGTGCAGGGTAACCAAAAGTGACTTTAAATCTTTTTCCCACTTTAAACCTGTTAATGGAAAGAGTACTTCCTCTACTCCAAACATGAAAATGTCTGTGTTTTATCTGTGAATTGTGTTGTTCAGTCGCGACTGACTCTTTCCAACCCTACAGATTGTAGCTTGCCAGGTTCCTTTATCCATGGGATTTCCCAGGTAAGAATACTGGAGTGGATTGCCATGCCTTCCTCCAAGGGATCTTCCTGACCCAGGGATCTAACTTCCATCTCTTTTGTCTCCTGCACTGGCAGATGGGTTCTTTACCACTCAGCTACCAGGGAAGCCCAAAAGAAAGATAAGTCTTGTAAAATTTTCTGCCCTCTCTTTTTTTTTTTCTTTCATAATTGAGATTTTATTGGTTGTTTTGAGGATCAGTACACAGACATTTCAATTTGTATGCAATTCTTAACATACGTACCAAAAATCTAAAAAATCATGTAGTTGTATTTCTTAACAGTTATTCCAGTGACTTTCCATCTTAAAATTTGGAGTAAATTTTCCTTAACAGGCTATTAAGTACCAATACCTTCAAATATTGATATGCTGTTACATCCTAAGTCCCACTGATTCACATTTTAATATCATATACACTACAGACTCAAACTGTTAATAGTTCACAGCACATTAAAGAATTAACTAGGAAAACTGGACCACCACAACCAAAGATGTTACAGGGTGTACAAAATCCTGACCAGGAGAGCCAAGATCAGGGAGTGAGTGGTCTGCTATAGGAAATACTACCACCAAAACAATATGGGAAGAGAAGTGATTTAAAGTGTTCAAGACATTAAATGTACAACTGACTCCAAACTGACACTCAGTATGCTTTGTATTATAGTATATAAAAGCTATCCCCCATCTATGGAATGTTATGCTGACACCCAAGACAATCAAAGCCTCCCATATTCAAAATCCCACTATTTTCTGGTTGTACCAAAAAATAAGCAACCAGCAAGTGATTTCACCTCTAAAAAAAAAAGCATTTACACTAAAAAAATGGGATAAGGTGGGATTCCCTCCTTTTTAAAAATGTTTTTAGAGCTACTAAAAAACCTCCATCTACAAAATAGTTGATAAAAATATTCTCTGGATTGAACAAGGGAACAGGGACCACTGAGAGGACTGGGTGTGTAGCATTAGTCAGACTTGGCTTCTCCTGCTTCATCAGAGGCAGGCTCTCCTCAGTTTCAGTCTCTCCATTTTTTGCAAGTAAGTCTTCTTCAGTCTCTTGGTTGGCCACTTCCGCCTTTTTTCCCTTTGCTTCTCTTTTTCCTTTTGTTTGCACTTGTCTGAAGAATTATCCTTTCCCACTGCCTTTTTTGGCTTCGTTTCCACTTTTGCAGGAGGCAGTTTAGGCCGATCTCCTCTTGGTCTCCTCCTTTGTGACCCTCCTCTCGGGTATCATGGCACAGGGCAGGTGCCTGAAGGCCACGGCTGACCGAGAGCCTTTGCAAAGCAGAGTAGCCTGACCCTTGCTTCTCCTCCCCCGTGCCAAATCCTGCTAGGACCCATGGTGGGGGCGGTGGGAGAGCCAGATCTGCCCTTTCTATCCTAATCCTAGAGTTGCATTTTGTTCGTTTCCTAGGGCTGCCATAACAAGTGACCCCAAACTAGATGGCTTAAAACAACAGCAAGGCATTCTCTCATGGTTCAGGTGAGCAAGGTTGGTTCCTTCTGCAGGATCTGAGGGAGAAGCCATCTCACAGCTCTCTCCTACTTTCTGGTGGTGGCCGGAAGTCCTTGGCTGTGGCTGTGTCACTCACATCTCTGCCTTGGCCATGGCAAGGCCTTCTTATAAGGACAACAGTCACTGGATTTAGGGCCCACCCAAATCTAGTACAGGGCATCCCAGGTGGCGCTAGTGTTAAAAAACCCATCTGCCAATGCAGGAGACATAAATAAGAGACCTGGGTTTGATCTCTGGGTAGGGAAGATGCCCTGGAGGAGGGCATGGCAACCCACTCCAGTACTCTTGTCTGGGAAATCCCATGGACAGAGGAGCCTGGGAGTTCACAGGGTCACAAAAAGTTGAATACGACTGAAATGTCTGAGCACACATGATCCAGTACAACCTTAATGAACTAATTACACCTGCACAGACAATTTCAAGTCAATCACAGTCTGAGGTTCCAGTGGACATTCATTCTGAGGACACTACTCAACCCAGTACACTGACTGAGGCACTCATATAGCCTCAGTTTAGTAACTAAAAATGGTCAGTCTACTTCATTGACAGAAAGCTCAAATCGGGCAAAACTAATCTATATTTTGGCAGGGAAGTAGTTGCAGGGGGCAGGCGGGAGGCAGTGGGTGACTGAAAGAGAATACTAGGAAGCCTCATAGGCTCCTGGAATGTTCTAGCTCTTGATTGGGATGCTGGTTATTACATTTACCAAATTCATCAGGTTGTACACTTCAGAGTTACGCATTAACTACATTAACTTTCAAAAAGAGTTTAGGTACTTTTAACAAGAAAACCACCAGCCCAGCAGCTTAACAGGTCTTCAGTTTTCGGCTGAGGAAGGTTCTCTCTCCCCCAGCAGGACAGGGTGGGCAGCAGCCTCCAGGGAAGGGGTGTCACTCCTCTCCCCCACCTCCTCCCCTGCCTGCCAGCCGCTGCTTGGAGGCAGGGAGCCAAGGACCAAAGAGGAGGTCTCACCTGACTGGTACTATTCGCCCATCTCTCACTCTAGGAGCCTGCTGAGTTTTAAAGCTTTTCTTCTCAAGGAGGGAGAGTTTTGTGGTTTCTCTGGGGTGTCCGACTGTGTTCCTCCCACCGCAGTGCCTCTGCTGTTAGGGATACATATCAGTGGAGTATGTGACTCGACAGATGACCTCCAATTTCCACTTATATTTACTGACATGATAGTCTGTGGCCTCAGTTTCATCAGTTAGTTCTGTTGCCCTCTGTAGAGACCGTTTATTTCCCTCTGTGTGTGTATTTTGATATTTAGGTTTATAATCTAGTAGTTACTTTTATTAATAGCTGGAAAACGTCTTTCTTTGGAGGGAATCCCCATGAGGAATGATGCAATTAAAGTACTTTCTTCTCCTGCACCATCCCTCCACTATCCTATTTTAGTCTATCATTCTATAGCATGTTTAACTTTGTACTCAAATATATACTTAGTTCAGCTCAGTCACTCAGTCGTGTCTGACTCTTTGTGACCCCATGAATCACAGCACGCCAGGCCTCCCTGTCCATCACCAACTCCCGGAGTTCACTAAAACTCACGTCCATCGAGTCGGTGATGCCATCCAGCCATCTCATGCTCTGTCTGTTGTCCCCTTCTCCTCCTGCCCCCAATCCCTCCCAACATCAGAATCTTTTCCAATAAGTCAACTCTTTGCATGAGGTGGCCAAAGTACTGGAGTTTCAGCTTTAGCATCATTCCTTCCAAAGAACACCCAGGACTGATCTCCTTTAGAATGGACTGGTTGGATCTCCTTGCAGTCCAAGGGACTCTCAAGAGTCTTCTCCAACACCACGGTTCAAAAGCATTAATTCTTCTGCGTTCAGCTTTCTTTATAGTCCAACTCTCACATCCATACATGACTACTGGGAAAACCATAGCCTTGACTAGACAGACATTTGTTGGCAAAGTAATGTCTCTGCTTTTTAATATGCTATCTAGGTTGGTCATAACTTTCCTTCCAAGGAGTAAGCATCTTTTAATTTCATGGCTGCAATCACCATCTGCAGTGATTTTGGAGCCCAAAAAATATACCTACACCTCTATTAGTTTGTCTGTTAGCTTTAAACGATACCCTTTGAACCTCAGCTATTAGAGATGAGGGAAAAAGATTCTAAATTTACCACAGTCTTCTTTCCCCTTCTCTCAAATTTGGTTAGAGAATTTCATATTTTCAGGTCATATAACCTTTACTTTCTGTTCTATTGCACTGATCTTCAAATTTGTTTCAACCTACAGGTAAACAGAGCTTGTAGCAGTTGTTTTGCTGGAGTTTTTCCAGTTACCACTTGGTAGACTGAAGTT
Source organism: Aepyceros melampus (assembly GCA_006408695.1). NCBI lineage: Eukaryota > Metazoa > Chordata > Mammalia > Artiodactyla > Bovidae > Aepyceros > Aepyceros melampus. The sequence goes on along the minus strand of SJXQ01010540.1, from coordinate 513,256 downwards.
TGACTAGATTCCTTAAGAATTCACAGGAATATTCTTTCTTAATTTCATCTATTTAAAAACTTGTCTTCTTAAAAAATACAATTTCAGTGAATATAAAATCCTTGAGTCAAACTTTTCTTCTTAAGGATTTTGTCAGTCTTCTGCCAGATTGATGATTATAAGGAACAGCCAAAATTTCCCCTTTTATACGTTAGTCTATCTTTTGGCCTAGTTGTCCAAATAATTTTTTTTCTTTTTTTTTTTCACTGTGCTGGATCTTGATTGCTGTACAGGCTTTTCTCTAGTTGCAGCAAATGGGTGCTACTCTGTAACTGCGATGTGTGGGCTTCCCATCGTGGTGGCTTCTCTTGTTGCCGAGCATGGGCCCAAGGGTGAACGGGCTCCGTCATTGCTGCTCCCAGGCTCTAGAGCACAGGCTCAATAATATCTGTGGTGCGTGAGTTTAGTTGCTCTGATGTATACACAGGATCTTTCCGGACCAGGGATCGAACCCATGTCTCCTGCACTGGCAGGTGGATTCTTTACCACTCAGCCACCAGGGAAGCCCCCAAATTGGACTGCAAGGCTGGCCGTTCATTGCTAATTTTTCCTGGGTACAGTGTGTCCTTTCAAACTATAGATTCAAATTCTCCTTTCTGGGTACTTTTGATGATTTACATTTTAAATTTTTATTTTGTCTACTGTTTTTTTCCCTCCTTCAGCAAATTTCTGTACTTTTCATTCATAACTATCAGATTTATAAACTATTTTCACCTCACTTATTTACTTCACTATTTTCTATATATCGTCTTATGTCACTGTTAACTCTGCCTTCATTTCTTAGATGGCTTTCATTTTTCCTTCACATTCCTAAATTTAGATTTCTTTGCCTGCCGACTTGCCACCTCTTCCCAAAGTTCCTGTATTTCTGATTTGTGCTCCAACTCTTCACAGCAGTGAGCTGACTTTTTTCTTTAACTTGTAAAATATTTGGTCAAATTTTCACTTGTTCTGTGCCAGTGTTTCTCTAGTGAGTGCTGTTCATTGTCAGCTCTTTATTTTCATGTTTCCTCATCATTTAAAAAAAAATAATTACGTTTGACAAGATCCTGACCTGGTCCATTTTTTTATCTATCTTGGTCTAGTTATTTGAAGAAGGTTCACTTGGGAGAGGAGCCAGAGCCAAGTCCAGGCGATGGGAGTGCTCTTTCTTTTCCTGGTGTATGTGGGCACTCAGGGTTGGGGGGAGATGTTCTTGAGCCTCTCATCCACCACCTGGGTGGTTGTGGGCGCTGTTCACAGCAGAGTCCTGTCCCTCCTGCCCCCACAGCTCAGCCTGCTCCCCACAAACACTATTTGTGTAAGTCCTCATTCGGTGCACCCTCCTCTGCGTCTTGGAATCAAACCGGATCCGGTAACGCTCCTGCCACCAGGCTGTGCAGTCACTTCCACTCTTTCAAACCAGACATTTTGGTTCTGAACCCCAGGGTGTATCCCTCACCTTGGAAAGTGCTATTTGCTAGTTGAGTTTTCTTTTCCGGAGGTCTGCAGCTACGAGTGTTTTCTACTTCGTCTCTATCCCTGGTCCAATCTTTCAAGAACTTTTTCCACTTGTTTTCTGGTTTGGGGTTGCAGACATCTCCTAATTTCTCCAAAGATAGAGTTTTCATTTCCAGGGTTTTTTTTCAACCCCCTCCCTAGTTGCTTGGGATAATTTTCAAGGGAAGTATGAAGAAAGGCTAACTTTACCACATTCAAATCTTAAGTTTTCCTTTTTTTCCTCCAAAAAGAAAGCGCTTTTATAGTTTCTTTGAGTCTAAAGTAATACATGGTTACTCCAAAATCCAGACAGTACAAAAAGGATGCAAAGGGAAAAGAGCTGTGACCTGGAATCTAGCTCACTAACCTAAAGGAGTACTCCATGCTAGCAAATGAGCACATATTCTGATGCACACATAAATCAACTTTTCCCACACTTTCCCTTAAAACTGAGAATTTTTGTGCAAATATGGATCTAAGTTACAATTTTTAATAGCTACATGATATTCACAAGAACTTCCTTCATTTTAACTGAGAGTATCATGAGACACTGAAATGTTTAAACTTTAAAATGAAACAACCCAATAAAACCAGAAGTCGTGCCTCTTTAAAGACCAAATTTTCCACATTTTAGTTTCCGTATAAATCTGAGAAAATGAGGGACTTATTCCACTGGCTTTAGAAATAAAACAAGGAGGCCTAGGTCTTTAAAAGCTAGGTTACTAAGGGTTCCTTTTAAAAGTTACTGTCTCCAAGACCTTTGTTCCCTGTATATAATAAATACACTGTATTTTCCTGGTTTCTCATTTACAAGAGGGAGAAAATCCAAGCAACAAAATTATCCAAGTTTTATACTAAGGACAGTCTCTACAGGTTATTAATCAAGAAGCAAGTCTAGAGAATTTCAGGGTGCTCCTTTCACAACCCAAGGTGAGCCTGCACCATGGTGTCAAACCAGGGAATGCATGCAAATTGCCTGCAGTCTGAGTTTTCACTAAATTGCCTTTTCTAATCCATTTCCTTAATTATTGACAATAGAGACTTAGAACTATATAAACACTGACCCTCAAAGCTGGTTGAAGCTGTTCAGTAAAGAAAAAACATTCTGTTCTTTTGCTCAGCAGACCACAGAGACATTTTTTCTTTCTACAAAACATCCCCGACACAAATAAGCAAAACTCCAAATGGCAGAGCACTGGCAGGCACCAAAGAACAACAGTTGTGAGTGAATATTATTCACAAAATTACTCCAACAAGTACTTGAGCGTAGCTTAGAGGTTAGGATATGCCCCTTACAAAACTGGGTAATGCCTGATTCAGCAGTAAAGCAGTCAGGCCCAAGAAGACCTGGAGCTCAAGAAGCATAGTGATCTGCCTCCAGTGGTTTACTATAATCAAGCTACCACCACCAGTAACAGCCTGTAACATCTGGGTGTTTACTATGTACCAAGGAATTTCTAATTCAATACTCTCATCAACCCTATGAAACAGGAACTGTTATCATTACTCCTGATTACAGACTGGAAACAGACTCAACAAGGTTAATCTGTAAGTGGGGGAACAGAACCTGAAACCAGAGCTGAGTAACACCCCAAGACCCACACCTGCGCTGCACTACACTGCCTCACGAGCTGAACAGTCAACGTAACTCAGAAAAGGGGTAATGTGCCTTTGATCAAGAAAGGCACAAGAGGCAAGAACAGGCTGGGTCTGGAGAGGCAGGCTGGACTTGGGCGAGCAGAGAGAGGGCAAAGTTCTTGTAAGCAAAAGCATACAGAAAACGCAGGCAGAGGCAGTCTTTGACAGTCATGTGGGTGATGCTAATTACACAATCTCCTCCCCCTCACCCACCCCCTCCCGCGTCCCATCTATCTGGCAAACTCCCGTTCAAGAAACTGGAGGACGAGATGCGTGAGACACAAAGATAGGAGTCCAGTCCCAGTTCTGCCTCTCATCATTATGTGGCCTTGTCACATACATCTTACATCTTACATCTCTGGGCCTCGGTCTGGTCAGCCAAGTAAGGAATGTAATGGGCAATCACATTCACGTTCAGGTAACATAATAGTATCTCATGCATTTTAAAATCTTTTAGGATATATAGATTTCCTTTTGTAAGAAGGATATGAAATTAGGTATTTAATTAGCAGGTGTGGATGTGAAATTGTCATTCCTTCATTCCAACAAATATTTATAGAGCCACTTTTTATGGGCTAAACCTTACTGAGTACTGAGGTTATAGAAATAAAAATATGGATCTTATCTTCCAGAAGCTAAATATAGAATAAATATAGAGAGCAGAAAAACATTAAAAAAAAAATAATTACAACACTTTGTGAATGTTTAACAACAAAAACTTGTACACAGCATGGCTGAGAAGTGACTGATTAACCTGCCGGCAGGGGGGGCAGAGGGGGGATGCAAAATTCTTGAATGTGTTCAGGAGAGTGATGCCTACTCAGGTAAATTCTCAAGGAACTGCAGGGCTGTGCCAGGTAAGGAGAAGGAAAGGAGCATTCTAGAAAAAGAAAATGTTATGTGCTAAGGCAGGCTGGAGCCAGCATGTTCAGAAACGGCTCAGTGTGGTTAAGATGGAAGATTCCCTGGTAGGTGAGGCCGCAGTGGGGGTCGGGTCAGAGGGCAGACGGCCGGGTTCACCAGCAGGCCTCAGCAGTTAGCAGTGCCCTGGTCAGGTGAGTACTCAAGGGCCCAGGCATAAATTCAGGCAAAAATAATAAAATGGCTCCCAACCGCCAGCAGCAGGTTCGAGCCGCTCCCACATCCCCGACTCTGATCATAGCCAGAACCAGAAGTGAGCGACCAAGTCCCACAGGAGGAGGAGACCAGTGAGGCTGGGGGGACCAGTGGGGGCAGTAGCTGGGACATCAAGGCAAACTGGGTCAGGTTCGGTGGAGGCTGAGGTTCAGGGAACTCAAGGTACTTCACAGGCAGGAAGACAACTCAGGAAAAGCCGTGACAGTTGCTGTCAGATTTCTCAAGGACTTCATACACGGAGAGAAAAGCTGAAACGGCTGTGGGACTTCGCCTAGTAGGCCTGGCCCATGGAAGCTGACAGAGGTTCGGGCTGAATGAAAGAAAGGAGGAGGCCTTCCTCACAGCACCTCCCCATCTACTCCCTGCATGCTGTGGCCTTCTGCGGAGCACAGGCACCCAGAGCCCTGGGCTGACGGGACCCGAGGGGCAGCCTGCTGATGGGGAAGGCCTGACTGTAGCCTGCCAGGCTCCTCTGCCCATGGGATTCTCCAGGCAAGGATACTGGAGTGGGTTGCCATGACCTCCTCCAGGGGATCTTCCCGACCCAGGGACTGAACCCAAGTCTCTTGCATCTCCTGCATTGGCAGGTGGGTTCTTTACCACTAGCGCCACTTGGGAAGCCCCAGTGGGACACAGTCTGGTGGGAAACCGCTTCCTCCCTATTGAAAGAGTGAATGAAGCTTTCTGGACTTCCCACTGGTGACTCTGCAGGAGACACGGGTTCCATCCCTGGGTTGGGAAGTTCCCACCTGCTCTGGAGCAACTAAGCCCATGCATCATAGCTACTGAGCCTGAGCTTTAGAGACGGGGAGGGGCTGCAATTACTGAAGCCCAAACGCTTCTAGAGAAGCCACAGCGATGAGAAGCCCACGCAGCAATGAAGACCCAGCATGGCCAAACAAACGAAAAAAAAAAAAAAGAGTGAACCTTCCTGCCTGAGACCATATCGTGTGAGTACATGATGCTGAGACAGAGCTGCTGCCCTCCGGTTGAAGGCAGAGCAGAATTAACTATCCCAGGACCCCTCCTCCAGACTTTTTGTTATGCGAGAAAAGTGTAGCTTTATAGTTGTGAATGCTCTTAGCTGCAGCACAGACAGTTCAAGATTCAGAGAAGAATAGACCAGAAGGGGCAGCTTCAAAGAAAGGTCTTGGCTGAGGCCTGGAAGGAAAACTGTAAAGCAGAGTCTGGCACAGAAAATGTGTCTTCCCCAAGGTTTCACTATTGGACCTTCTCATAGTTTTACTCTGCATCTCCAAAAATATCCCAGTAGGGGAAAAAAAAATCAAGTGGAAAGAGAATGCTGTATACCTGGGAAGAAGTAAGATAGAAGGTAAATGCAATGGGCGTTATAAGTACAGAAAAGAACCTTTGGTTTAAAAAATATTATCTCTGCAAATTTGTAATGATGTGATGTTTAAAGAAAGTTTTAAAAAGATCCATGAGTTTTCCAAAGAAGACATATCGATGGCCAATAAGTTCATGAAAAGATGTTCAACATCTCTCATTATTAGAGAAACGCAAATCAAGACTACAATAAGGTATTACTTTATACTAGTCAGAATGGCCATCATTAAAAAGTCTGCAAACAATAAATGCTGGAGAAGATGTAGAGAAGAGAGAACCCTCTTGCACTACAGGTGGCAATGTAAACTGATACAGTCCCTATGGAGAACAGTATGGAGATTTCTTTAAAACTCAGGGATAAAACTACCATATGACCCAGCAACCTCACTACTGGCCATACATGTGCCCTGAGAGAACCACATCGAAAAAGACGCATGCGCCCCAGTGTTCCCTGCAGCACTACTCACAACAGCCAGGACAGGGAAGCAACCTAGATGTCCACTACAGACGAATGGATAAGAAGCTGTGTTATACATATACGGTGGAATACTACTCAGCCATAAAAAGGGGATGCATCTGAGTCAGGTGAACTCAGTTAGATGAACCTTGAGCCTGTTATAGAGTCAAGTAGGTCAGAAAGAGAAAACAAACGTAACATATTAAAGTATATATACGGAATCTAGAAAAATTCTTACAGATGAAACTAATTGCAGGGAAGGAATGGAGACACAGAGAACAAACTTGTAGACACAGCTGGGGAAGGAGAAGGTGGGACAAACTGAGAAGTAGCATTGACATATCTACACTGTCATGTGTAAAACAGACAGCTAGTGGGAACCTGCTGCAGAGCACAGGGAGCTCAGCCTGGACGCTCTGTGATGCCCTACCGTGGGGAGGTGAGGAGTGGGAGATGGGAGAGGGGCTCAAGAGTGAGGGGAGACACATACATACCTATATGGGTGTGACTGATTCATGATGTCACATGGTAGAAACTAATACATTGTAAAGCAATTGTCCTCCAATTAAAATAATAATAAAACACCCATGAGGACAGACTAGATCTGAATGAGTCCGAGGCAAATACAAGGTGTGGAGGGAAGGGGAAAGCAGTAAAAATAAGAAACATTAACTTCCTGACTGTAGCCAACATTACATTATTTTTTACGTTTCATTTAGTTTTATATTGGGGGAAATTCTTACAATTTTGTGTTGTTTTCTGCTGTGCAACAACACAAATTAGTCATAATTATACACACACACACACACACACACACCCTTCCCTTCCCTCTTCCTTCTCCTTCCCTCTTCAGCTCACCTCCCTTCCCTCCCCCATCCCACTCCTCTAGGTCATCACAAGCACCAGACTGGGCTCCCTTCCCCAATTTATTAAGAAAAGAAATTTTAAGGGAAAGTTGGGTCATTTAAAAGAAAATTCTTGGCTTAAGGAGATCCTACTAACTTATGGTTAAAATAAGAAACTGACAAAATATGTCAGTTATTATTAACAAAGCATTTCAAGGCTGGCTGCCTAAATGAAATACCATTCATTCTCTAGAGGGCTCTGCATGGTCTTTAATTGATGAGCGTTTTTATTCTTTGTATCTCTCCCTCCTAAGAGCCTACTTTCTGCAGCCTTCAATCCTTTCTGGTGGACTCCAATTTAACTAGTATTTACTGAGTCCTAAACACCCACACTGAAATATGCTGCATGCAAAAGAAGATTTTAAAAAATAAGAAAAACAGAGCTTCTCTGGTGGTTCAGTGGTAAAGAATCTGCCTGCCAATTCAGGGACTTTGCCTGTCAGTTTCCTAAAAGGCAAGAGGTGTGAAATGAAGAGAGCATACTTCTCTTTGTAGATGGTCCCTGATCTGGAAAGATGCCACATGCCACAGGGCAACTGATCCTGTGCACCACAACTACTGAGCCTGTGTTCCAGAGTCTGGGAGCTGCAACTGGGTTCACATGCTGCGACTACTGAAGCCCACACGCCCTAGAGCCTGTGTTCCACAACAACAACAACAGTCACTGCAATTACAAGCCAGGAGAACACACTGGTCACAGCAAGCACCCACTTCCAACAACATAAGAGACGACTCCACACATGGACATCACCAAATGGTCAATACTGAAACCAGATTGATTATATTCTTCGCAACCAAAGATGGAGAAGCTCTATACAGTCATCAAAAAGACCTGGAGCTGACGGTGGCACTGATCATGAGCTCCTTGTTGCAAAATTCAGGCTTGAATTGAAGAAATTAGGGGAAACCACTAGATGATTCAGGTATGATGTAAACCAAACCCATATGATTATACAGCGGAGGTGATGAAGACATTTAAGGGATCAGATCTGGTAGACAAAGTGCCTGAAGAACCATGGATGGAGGTTCACAACCTCGTATAGGCGGCAGTGATGAAAACCATCCCAAAGAAAAAGAAAGGCAAGAAGCCCACGCGCTGCAACTACAGAGTAGCCCCCACCTGCCGCAACTGCAGAAGAGCCCATGCAGCGAGAAGATGCAGCACAGCCATAAATAAAGAAATCTTTTAAAAATCAAATAAGAAAGATAGTGTCTGATGCTCTCAAGCAAACTACGGTGTTTGAAAAGGACCAGACAAGCCCACAGGGCAGAGCAGAAGGGAATTCTTTGTTGTGCCGGGAGCAGGTGTGGGAGGGGTCAAGTAGGGGTGGGGTTGGAGATGAGCCTTGAAGGACAAGCAGGCTTTCCAGATGCCAAAAGGGCAAAGAGGAGGCTACAACTCAAGTCACACAAGCAAGCAAGAAGTGAGCTTTTTCCCTATCAAACTGTCAAATACTAGCAACAGACGACACTTTTGGTAGGAGTGTAAACTGGTAAAAGATAATTTAGCAGTTATTATAAAGTATCTCTAAATGTTGATGCTCTTTGATTTAGCAGTTCAAGTTACATAAACTTCTCCTAAAGAGCAATTATAGTATTTTATATCAAGTGCATATATTACATTCTCAGAAAAATACCCCACTACAGGGGGTACAGGCTTGACCCCTGGCGGGGGGTGGGAGGTGCGGAGCTAAGGTCCCACATGCCTTGAGGCCAAAAACCAAAACATGAGCCAGGAGCAATGCTGTGACATATTCAATAAAGACTTCAACAAAACAGAAAATAAAGTAACCTGTAACAGTTTTTAAGACAATCACACACTTTTCGACCCTGACCCCTCCCCCTGAATCTGGGCAGGGTCAAGACTGTTTCAAACAACAGCGAATATATGCTTTCTGGACACTTCCTTTAGCAACCTTCTCTCTTGGAAAACCAGCCACCATGCTGTGAGAAGTCCCAACCAATGGAGAGGCTACATGCAGGTGCTCTGGTGCTCTGCTCAACCCCAGTGGGTCCCCCATCAGCCTTCAAGGCATCCCGGCCTGAGATCAGATATGCGGGTGAAAGAGACTTCAAAGCATTCTAAATTCCAGTCATTTGAATCACTCCCTGCCATCTGAGGCCCCAGGCCTCCTGGAATAGAGACAGTCTACTCCCTATCATGCCTGTCTGAATACCTGCTCCCAGAATCCATGAGTATAAGAAAATGACTGTCACTGAATGCCACTAAGTTTGGGATGGGTTGGTCACAGCCATAATAACTAGAACGACAGTGCTGGGCATAACCTGCAAATGATGTCATGATCCATCCAGACAGACTGACGATCACTGGTTCAGAGGACCCTGACCAGTACCAGAAGCCTGGCATGCAACCAGACAAAGTTCCCGCTGAGTCTGTGCACACCCAGACAAGCTGAAATTTTCACAGCTGGGAGCAAATGGGGTGGATGGAGTCGGGTAAGGCAGACAGTGGAGTGCTGGACCCCATATAAATGTGCCAGCATCAGAAAGGTTTCCGATTCACTGGGGCCAAACTCTGAAAATGGTGAATGATGCTGAAAGCTGGATCACGCTGTTCTCGTCTGAGTCTCCAGGTGTTCCCAGCTTCTGAGGGATGGCGCAGTGCCACTGCATAACAGCTGACAGAACGGATACTTAGGGGTCTCCACGAAAACGGTTTGGTCTAAAAGCTGCCTATTTACTTTTATCCACTTTCAGTGCTGCCAGAGCCCTATGGTTTCAGACTTTTCTGTCAATGGATAACTTCTATCTAAATATAAACTCAGATCAATCTGTTAAGGATTAGCAGATTCTTAAAAAGACAGGGTGTGCATGAAAGCATTTCTGATGAATGGAGAATGTCCAGCAGGTCTGGGGCCAGAGATTTTAACTGTCATTGGGCTCTTCTTTCTTTAAAAGTTATACTAATATTACAGTACTGCCTCTGAGGAAAAAAGCAGGAAATTCATGAGTAGCATAGGACTGCCAGGAAGGACAGCCTGAGATGGGAACTGTGAGGAAACCCCCCCAGGGAGGGGCAGCGGGTTAAGCACACCCTACTCATGGAAGCAGGATCTCGCAAGGGACTGGCCTCGAGGGAGTGCCCCTTGAAAGGAAGGGTCCAGATCAGAGAAGTAGTGGGAGTAGGGGCTGAGGGGCTCTCAAGTCACAATTCAGGTGACTTCAAGGGGCGCAGATCTGATGCAAGACTTATGGTGGCCTTGGGATATGAAGAGTCTATCTATATTACTTTCTCAGTGACCACAAAACCAACAACACACGCATCTGAGCTTGAGACAGTGGACGGTCAACCAGAAAGGTAAACTGGAAACCAGTGAAGAAGCCTAAACTAACTTAACTGATTTATACAGTCTTCCCCTAACCTCTAAAGGAAAATGTTGTACTGTTATCACTTGAGATAAATCTGGTTTGAGTCCTTTTTTCTTTTTTTTTAATCTAGATGTACTGCTGTTTGATTAATTCTTTAATGTGTAATGCGCACAGGTCACTGGGTATTTGAAAAACTGTGTCTGGGGCAACTGGGAAATAAACTGAAGTCACTGTTGATGAGAGCAGGGATCAACCACAACTGCAGGCCCATTCACACATGTAAGCTAGTGAGCACCAGCATGAGACAGTAAGTAGAGAAAAAGGCCTGCTTTTTGCTTGGCATGTAGGTACTCGGTAAGAATCCATAGGAGAATGAAATACATGGACAAAGAGGCTGGGAAATTTGGGGAAACTGGAAAAGAATGAAGACAAACTGGTTTCTTTTAACCTCTTCTACTACATACAGAAGGGAGCAAAAGGGAAGTTAACAAAATCAGAAGCCTGAGCAGGATGAGGAGACGGACTGTGGCGTGCACAGACATTAGCTGTGCAATTAGAATTGTCACTGAGAAACAATTCATTCATCTGCACAGAACTTGGCTGCTGCTGCTACTTAGTCACTAGGTCTTGTCTGACCCTTTATGACCCCGTAGACTGTAGCCCACCAGACTCCTCTGTCCATGGGATTCTCCAGGCAAGAACACTGGAGTGAGTTGCCATGCCCTCCCCAGACAATCTTCCCAACCCAGGGATCGAACCCATGTCTCTTATGTCTCCTGTATTGGCAAGTGGGTTCTTTACCACTGAGACACCTCCTCAGCCCAAGGAACTTGGCTAAGTTCAAACTAAGAAAGAGTCTTGTGACGTCAGAAAAAGATTCAACATGGGCTAACAAAGGAAGGTCGTCTGTTAGGAAAGAAATAACAAACTAGAGCAAACTCACTTAGGAGATGGCAATTCCATACCGTTCAACCAAATGTGTGCCAGGCATTGTGCCCAGGATGCAAAGACACTGTCCCTCCCTCCATCGAGGAGGTTACAGAGTCCCCGAGAGAACAGCAGCGATGATAACATACAGTGTGCAGGAAAGGGGGCTACAGGAAGAAGAGACGATGTCAGCAAAGACTTACTGACCACCCTTTGGAAACCTGAGCAGACGGCACTCTCCACTAACATCCAGGCATCCGTGGAAGCTATGGACAGCCAGTTCCAGCACACATCCACAGTCAACCTCGGCAGACGAGATGTCACCTTCCCTGAAGGCTGTCCATGCGCTCCTGCTGCCTGGCTGCATCCCTGCTAAACTCTCCCTCCTTCCCTGAACAACTGGGACAGTCACCCCTCCCCTCCACCAACTATGGCCTGCTGTACCCTGGTGGTGTCAGCATCCAGGTGAACAGCCCTTCCAGCAACTCCAAGGTCTCTGACCACCCCCGACCTTGACCTCTACCCTACTCCACGCTGGCCTCTCATCACCCAGAACTGTCCCACAGCGGAATGCTAGACTCCAATATCCTTTTTCTCTGACATATACCTACTCTGCCAGCTCTCTGGAACGCCCATGGGCTCTCCTCTTATAATTCTCTGACTTCTAGTCCTGTCACTCTTCCTTCTTCCCAACTCACCACCTCCTGTCCTGTACAGACCACATGGTCCATTACACAGACCACCGCTCCAAAGTTCTACACTCCCAACCCACCTTCTGGTCTCCCCCCTCCTCCTGCCTTTCCAACACAGTGCATGGCAAAGTCACACGCCCCAATCAGTGCAGCTGCTCATTTCCTCTATTTCTCCACCTGGGCTGCTGGACACTGCTGGAGAAAATCACACAGCCTTATAGAATGAGGCCACCTCTACCCTCAGATGCCTGGAAGCATTTCTGCGAGCCCAGCCAGCTCTTTTTCCTGCCTATCCAGGGATGTCTTCAAGGTCTGTACCCTCTCACTCTCAGGATATGTCTTCTTCACTTTCAAGATATGATCTAGCTCCTCTTTCGTAAGAAAAATGAGGCAATCAGGCAACAACTCCTTCATATTTGTGCTACTTCTAATCTATACAAAAAGACGATGTGCACTTCCACACTCCATCGTTCCTTCGAACGCCTTCCTAAAAGAAATGTCCGTCCTCCTGCTCAGAGCCCAACCAAAGGACCCTCTGCCTTAATCATTAATCTCTCTACTGACTTATTCTCTTTTGCATGTTAACATGCTCATAAATAGCTCTCACTTTAAAAAGAGAAAAAAAAAGAACAAATCTTCCCTTGAGCCCTTTGGATGTAATTCCATTAACATGCTACCATGCCACACACACCCTTCTGAACAAAGCAACCTCAACTAGCTTAATCTATGTGACACAGAACAAACCAACTAGACACAGCTCCCAATACGCAGACATGGCTGTCTGGACCACCAACTGGTGCTGGAGCTCAGAGGACAGCAGACAGGCAGAGGCAGCTCAGTGCCCACCCATGCAGCAGCAAGGAGAAATGGACCCAACCAGTCCTCTCTATGGGCTTCCCTGGTGCCTCAGCAGTAAAGACTCCACCTGCAATGCAGGAGATGTGGGTTCAATCCCTGGTTGGGGAAGATCCCCTGGAGAAGGAAAGGGCAACCCACTCCAGCATTCTTTCTGGAGAATTCCAAGGACAGAGGGGTCTGACATGCTAGAGTCCAAAGGGTTGTGAAAAGTCGGACACAATTGAGTGACTGCACAGCAACAAAGTCCTCTCTAAGGAAGTATAACAGAACCGTCAAGTACCACGTGCCTGGACCACTGCTGAGATCTACTTGCTCTTTCCCATAAAGCTGCTGTACCTCTTAACTAGAAAGGCATGAAACAGACCTGGAGTGGCTGAAAAACAAAACATCAAAACATGCTGCCCAGCATTTACACTTACCACTTGGTAATCCTCATGGGAACTCTTTCAGGCAAAAATTATTAATAGGTAATAAAACTGATTGGTGAAAGTTCAATGAAAAAAAGGGATATTTACATAGCTTCAAAATACTTGCCCAGAAGTTATCCATTAATTTCAAAGGCAGAAGTGTGTTAGGGGACCAGCAGACACCATGTTAATCCAGGAAGCACAGTGAGCAGCTTCCGTAATGAGCAAATGTGCCCTCCGATACGATGCACTGAGGAGGCCACAACATCGCTTGTGGTGGTACTCCAACAGAAACGCAGGATCTGAATCTACCATGAGAAAACATCAGACAACCTAAAATAAGAACAATTCTACAAAGTCAGTTGCTGTACTCTTCAAAAATGCCTAGATCCCAAGAGACAATTACCAAGGGACTGTCTCAGACTGAAGGCTAAAGAGACATGACCACTATATGTGTGATCCTGGGCTGGATCCTAGATCAGAGAATATAATAACAACTTTCTCTTTGGCTGGAGAGGAAATTAGTGAGAAAACTGACGAAATCTGAATAACATCTATGGATTAGATAACAGTATTGTAACAACATTAGTCTCATGATTTTAATAACTGGATTGACTACAGAAAATGTCTTTCAGAAAGAGAAGAACAAGCCACATATTAATGCATATATATGCAATCTACAAAGACGGTACTGATGAACCTATACGAAGGGCAGCAGTGGAGATGCAGACATAGAGAACAGATTGGACAGGGAAAGGAGGGCGAGGAACTAACTGGAAGAGTAACACTGAAACCAACCCTACCATATGAAAAATAGAGAAGCCAGTGGGAATCTGCATGTGACAAAGGGAGCTCAAACCTGGTGCTCTGTGACAACCTAGAGGGATGGGATAGGGTGCGAAGTTGGACGGAGGGTCAACAGGGAGGGGATATATACATACACACACACACACAACCCCCTACTGCTGATTCATGTTGATCAATGACAGAAACTAACTACTGTAAAGCAATTATGTGCCAATTAAAAATATAATTTAAAAAGTTAAGGGGAAAAAAATGTCTTTGCTTTTAGGAAACACACAAGTATTCTGGGCTAAAAGAGTGTCATATCTACAACTTACTTTCAACTAGTTCTGAAGATAACAGCGATATGGATGCAAAGAATGAATGATAAAAACATGTACTAAAATGCCAACATTTGGGGCATCTAAGCGAAGAGTATGCAGAAATTCTTTGTACTATATTTTTACAACCTTTCTATAAGTCTGAAATTATTTATTTTAAAAATTGGTTTTTTTTTTTAAAGCCCAGAGTTGTAAGAAGTATAAGGAAAAACTGGCCAAAACCACAACCATAGTGAAGGACTTCAAAATGCCACCCTTGTCCGGCAGATTAGGCATGTACAAAATAAACACAGGCACAGGATTCAGAAGATTAATAACCCCTTGATTTAACTGACATACTTAGAACTTTGCACCTAACAAAGAACATACATTACTTGCAAATGACCACGGCCATTTAAATAAGGGGACAATAATGAGCCTCCTTCCTTGACTCACAACGGACTTCAGCAGTAGATCCATCTGTGGTGTGGGTCATCGCCCACAGAGTGCCAAGAGAAAGGGGCTCAGGAGGAACTCTACACATTCCAGAGAAAACCCCTCAGCAGCCTTGTAAAGACCCAAGAAGAGCCTTTCAAAAATTTTGCATTATGAAAACTTTCAAACATACACAAAAATTAAGAACTTCCACATCACTCAGACTCAATAATTATCATAATTTGGACACACCTGCTATATCTATGCCTTTCCTGTTATGGTATTTTAAGGCATATCTCTGAAATTTTTCACCCCTAAAGATTTGTGTGTGTGTCTACTTTTCTACCCCAAAATTCATTATGTCTAACAAAATTAAAAATAACCTATTAGTATCTATCATCCATTCACATGTCCCTAACACAAGAGCTTTTAACCCCTAAGTTTCTCACACCAAGACCTTCAGCCCAGAATGGAGGACCAACAGTGAAATGACTGCTTCAGAGGGCAGCCTCTTTAGATAAAGACTCAGAGAGCCTGGACCACTCCCACCCAACTGCTGCTGAGACTCTTATACAGAACAATTTCTAAGTAACACAAAAGCATGAAAATCTAATTTTATTTATTAAAAAAAATTATTGAGGGGACTTTCCTGGCGGTCCGTTGGTTAAGACTCTGTACTTCCAATGGAGGGGGCCTGCGTTTGATCCCTGATCACACAACTAAGATCCACTTCCATGCAGCATAGGCAAAAAAAAATCTTACTGAATGAAAATCTGTTTTTAAGTGGGGGAAAACATTTTCACTATAGAGTCAAAGAGTAAATGTCCTTAATGTAAAGGGTGCTTATGTCCCAAAATAAGAATGATCAAAGAACATAAAACATTAGCAAAGAGAGAACTATCAATTCTCAAAAAGATACATGAAAACTATTTAGTCTTACAGTAATTAAGTGAACACATATTAAAATAATGACTTGCTATGTGTCATCTAAATTAGTAAAAATTTCTTGAAAAAAAATTCAGTGATAGAAAAAATATGGCTCTGTAAGTGGGTACAATCTTTCTGGAGAACAATTTTTTCCAATATGTTCCAAAACTCTTATTCTATTTCCAGGAACTGTGCTAAAGCAATCACAAGAAGACCCAGGGGGTAAGAATTCACCTTGCAATGCAGGGGACAGGTTCAATCCCTGGTCCAGAAAGATCCCACATGCCACTGAGCAACTACGCCCAAGTGCCTCAGCTACTGAAGCCCTCCCACCCGTGCTCCACAACCAGAAGCCACCACCACAAGAGAAGCCTGTGCACTGCAATGAAGGGTAGCCCCCCGCTCACCGCACGCAGAGAAAGCACAGGCGCAGCAACACAGACCCGGAGCAGCCAAAATAATCAACACATTTTTAATAAAAGGAATCATAAGAATTCAAAGCAGTATTATTTATTTCTAATACCAAAAAGAAGATGTGGGGAAGAGGTGCTGAAACATCTCAATGTCCAATAGTAAGAGACTGGTTAACTAAATTGTGGCATTAAAACAGAAGTACTAGAGTCTGGTGCTGCTCAAAGAGTGGCCCACGGACCTGCTGCTACTAGCTCACAATGAAGTAACAACTTTGAGCGAGAATGTGAATCAACCACAAAAAATTTTTAAGAGGAGGATATTCTCAATGAAGAAATCAGCGTGTTGATTTACACCTGGCACAAACTCCTGACCTTGCCCCGAGAGAGTTAGAAACGGTCTGCCTACGTGATACCTGAACAGCACCACTACAGACTCGACCTCCCAAAATCACATCCCAAGGTTGCCCACATCTGTCCATATCTACTGCTACCACCAAACCCAAACTACCTCTGTGATTGGACTTAGCCTTCTGCTACTTATGTGTCCCCTATAATCCATTTTCCACTCAGCAGCCAAAGTAATTGGAGCTTCATTCAGATAGAATCAAAATGATCATTTTGAAATGCCCATCAAACCAGGCTTATTCAAGATACACTGCAAATACATTTAAAAATCTTGAAAAAAATTTTTCTAGAAACAAACAGAAATTTATAAAAGTAGACAAAACCAGGACAGGACAATAACCATAGGAAAAATTGAAAAGGTTTTAGAACTAGCACTAGCAAAGGTTCTGGAGTGCGGCAGGGATGCCTCACACTCACCCATATTTGGTTCTCTCTCCTGGCACACACAAGGGTTCCTGTTCCCACCCCGTGCAAGGAGGCCATTATGCTAGTTCTACCCCGAAGACCGTGCATCAAGCGATGCGTGTCCGTGAGGCACGTACCGGATGGTGTGCAAGTCACCAGTGTCTTCTGCACCCACCGCAGAAAGCCCTGAGCAAGGTGCTGAGATGGCAATGAAGTAAGATGGGACAGCTCCTGAGGTTTCATTTTTAAACCTTCATTCACCTTTTTTCCTATACACTTGTTTTTAAAATTAGAATTATACAGTAACAGTATCTACTATTTTAAAAAATAATTTTATGTCTTTATTTTGGCTGTGCTGGTCTTCACGGCTGCTCAGGCCTTTCTCTAATCGTGGTGAGCAGAAGCTGCTCTCCAGTTGCAGTGTGCAGGCTTCTCGTTGCAGTGGCTTCTCTCGTTGTGAAGCACGGACTCTAAAGCGCAGGCCCTACAGGTGTGGTGCACAGGCGGCGATGTTCCAAAGCATGGCGGCTCTTCCTGGATCAGGGATTGACCCCATGTCTCCTGCACTGGCAGGCAGATTCTCTACCACTGAGTCACCAGGAAAGCCTCTACTATTTTTTAATCACTTAAATATAGTATATATTTTCACATATTTGAAAACAGCCATTGAAATTTCATCAACTATTGAGAAAATGATTAGATACTATACTATAAAGTTGAGACCAGCAGAGATGCTCATATTTGTTACAACCATCCTTTAGTATATTCTTACTCCACTTTGAAAGGAAAAACAAAAAATTTCTCCATGTAATTTCTTTCCACTGTTCCTTTTCTCAATGTAAAAGCCTGCTAAACTTTAAGGAAGAAAATGGAGGAAGAACTAGAAATTTCCTGAAAAACTAGAAATAAGATACTATTTTATATTAAAAACAGTAACACTCTCTTTTCTATTTTACACTGCCCTGGAGATACTATCTAAGGTAACCACGTCAGTTCAGTTCAGTCAAGAGACTGCAACTAGTGATCTAAGAACCGGGAAAGAAGAGGTAAAGCAATGCACATAGTATCACAGTATCAGCAAAGACTCGATGGAAAAAATATTACAAATCAGAAAATTTAGCAGGTTGTACAATAAACACACCAAAAACCAATGGGCTTCATTTACAGGAAATTAATTCAGTTATAAAATACAATCAAACAGAAAACACTACTTATAACAGCAAAAAAAAATATAAACTTAAGCTTAATAAGACCCTCTATGCAGAGAAGTATGAGAGCATTCCCGAGGGTCCTCTCTGGCGGTCCGTGGACAGAGGAGCCTGGCGGGCTGCTATTCGCAGAGTCAGACACGTCTGAGCGCTCATGCACGCACACCAGTGGTCAGGACTCTGGGCTTTCACTGCTGGCCCAGGTTCAATATTTGGTCAGGGAACTGAGATCCCACAAGCCAATAAACAGAAGAAACAAACAAAAGGCCCTAATCTATTTTTTAGACTCTAATAGATACTATATGTTAAAACTACCATTTTTCTAATGACAAAGCCGAGTCTTTCATTTTACGCAACTGCTGTTTGTTGAGTGTTTATAATTTTTTAGGCATTGAGCAGATTGTTTTATAGTCAGCATGTAATCAAATTGTGATGATACCCTTACTTTAAAAATAAAACACTTGGGCTCAGAGAGGTTATGTGACTTGCCAAAGGTCAAAAGGCAGGGAGAGGCAGGGCTGGGATTCAGATTGGTACGGCCTGGCTCTACAACTCGGCTCCTGACCACTTTACACAAGAAGGAAAAAAATCTACAAAAACCATCCAACAAACAAACCTAAGTGTAAATGCACTGTCTTAAATGCTTCTTTCTGGGTCAATGAGAGCAAAGCTCTTGGCTTAATGCTGCTGGTTAGAACAGTATATGAGAACTCTCCATTTTCCCACATGAAGTTGAAAGGGACAACTTTCAGAGAAGTTCAGAGAAGATCAACATAGAAGATATTTACGTTACTTTCAAAGTTGCTTCAGAGAACAATTTAGGAGGGAAGGGGTAGGGAAGACAGCCAAGATTTCAATACTAAGGAAAGAAAAAGGAAATAGGGACTCTGGAACGAACTTCCAGGACATATTTCTCAGGCTTAAAATAGGCTTGACCTTAGGACTGTCATGAGAAAAGCCAGGAGAAATGAAGTCATCATATATAAACTGTTTGTCCTCAATAACATGACTAGTGGGCACAGAGCTCAAAACTAGGTTAAGGGACAGTGGCTGGTCAGCCAGCTCTGTATCATTCTTTCCACTCCTCTACAGGTCAAACTTGAAGGCAATTAAAGTCACCATAATCTCAAAACGTTCCACACAATCTCCTAAGGGAAGTTCAAGCCCATGGCTCCTTCAGGCTTGCACTTCCCCCACCTAAAAGTAGAAAAGGGTGGAGAAAAGGCTGCTCCCTTTAAAGTCAGTACACTCAGTTTATTCATTTGACAACTAGCAATGGATGTGAGCACTGGGGTAGCCCTGGAGACACCGTGGCTGGTGGAGCCACGCCTGGCCTCTGTCCTCCTGGAGCTTAAGATCAGGAGGCGTGCGTGCGTGCATGTTCAGTCACTCAGTTGGGTCCGACTCTTTGCAACACCATGGGGTGTAGCCCACCAGGTTCCTCACTATCCATGAGATTCCCAGGCAAGAATACTGGAGTGGCTTGCCACTTCCTTCTCTTGGGGATCTTCTTGACCCAGCGATTGTACCCGAGTCGCCTGCATTGGCAGGCAGGTTCTTTACCTTTGAGCCATCTGGGAAGCCCCTAAGATCAGAAGAGGCCTGCAAATACTCACACAGACATATGGCGTCAAAGCTGTGCTACAGGACATGGAGCCAACAGAGCCTGTGACAGGAAAACTGGATCCTGCATGACTGGAGAAGGGAAGCAAGCAGCTCATCACAGGAGACTCAAAAGGATGGAAAGGAACTGAGGGCAGAGGGAGTGAAAGACTTTTAGTTTAGACTGGGGCAAAGGCACATGTCAAGCAAGTCCCGGAGACCAGACGGGCAGATGCTGTACATCGTGAAAACTCTGACTCAAAGATGATACACAGCTGAGGTTCTTACTACAAATTTTTATTGAAGACTAACATATTTACAGAAAATAATATGAATCCTAAGTGTGGAGCTTGCTCAATTATCATAAAACAAACTCGCCCTCAGAGCTACTATCCAGGGGAAGAAACAGACCACCACCACACTCCGAAGCCTCCACACCTCCTCCAAGCCACTATCCCCCTTCTTCCCCAAAGGTCAGCACCATGTTGACTCCTGACACCACAGCTCTGCCTGAACTTGAACTTTGTCTAAGTTAAGCTACCTGGCATGGAATCTTTCTTTGTCTGGCTTCTATCACTCAACACTTGGCTTGTGAAATTCATCCACGCTGTCGCATGTGGCATGGTTCTTTCATTTCCAGTGCTGTAGAGTATTTCCTTGTATTCTCATATCACAATTTATCCTCCTTTTGATGGATCCTGGGGTTATTTTTCGTTTTCAGCTATTATAAATAATACGTCTATGAACATTCTAGTATGCAACTTTTGGTGAACATGTGCACATATCTCTGTGGGGTATATATCTAGGAGTGGAATTGATGGATGAGAGTAAATACTGCTGAAAGGTCTTCCAGTATTCTATCAAAAGGTGGAAAGGAGTAAGACGGTCTCAGGTTAACTTTCTACAAGACTTCCTTTGCCTACTCACAAAGTAAAAATTCCTCTTCCACTTGCCCGCCCACCCTTCTCCATCACCCCGAAACAACAAAACATCTCTCCCTCCCTCTCTCTCTCTCTCTCACACACACACACACACACACAAAACAACCCAGGAAGAACAAGGAAAAACGTGCAGAAGTCTTGTGAAGGACACTTCCTTCCTTTTTCTTTTTTCAGGACTCAAAATCTGTCCCTCCCATGTGCCCATTGTCAGCACAGGAGCCCTGAAGACAAAGGAGCGGCTGGCCTGGGAGGTGGCCAGGCGGGCAGGCGGGTGGGCAGGCTGCCTCACAGACTTGCGAAGGTGGAGTGGGTGCCTGGATCCTCAGACTCTGGGAGAGGGAGGCTCCCTCAGGCAGGAAGAGACCAAAACCGGCGCACAATGCTGGCAGACCCTGCCCAAGGAGACACAGTGAAAGGCGATGGCTCAGCTTCGGGGCAGGAAGGGGCTAGGCCTGTC
>SJXQ01010540.1:428520-491967 GCA_006408695.1 Aepyceros melampus | reverse complement strand
GGGGGGGGGGGGGGGGGGGGGGGGATTGGGGGGGGGGGGGGGGTGGGGGGTGGGCGTCTGCCGGGTGCTAGGGCCTCACCCTGGTGGCTGCAGGCAGAAAAGGGGGCTGAGGCCAAATTCAACAGAGGCCTCAGCTGTTGAGGGGAAGCCAGGGCACTGGCAGGAATCTAGGAGAGAATGTCAGAGCCAGACCCACACCTGGCAGTGGAATTAAAGATGGGAGTACGTCTGCAGCAACAAGGGCCAGTTGCCAGAAATGAGACTGTCCCAGAGCATGGAACTTGGATGACTTTAATTTCTGCCAACTAAATTCCACTCCAGTACTCCTGCCTGGAGAATCCCATGGACAGAAGAGCCTGGTGGGCCCCAGTCCGTAGGGTCGCAAAGAGTCTGATGTGACTGAAGCAACAGAGTGCACACACAAAAACTGCGGGGGAGGAGTTACACACCGAGAAGGAGCAGCCAGGCGGGGCCAAACAAATCTAGCCAAGGTCCAAGGAGAAAGGCAGTGGCAAGAAGCAGGGCAGACCAGCACAGGTGTCAGCAGACTGGGAGCGGAATTCAGAAAACACACAAAGCAGATGTCATTAACCTATGTTTCACTGCCACAACCCAGCATACGTCACCTGGCTTCTGACATCTCTCTGGGCCACCAGCTAGCTACACAACAGAGAGACTGCTGGGAAAGCCCTGGGATAAAACCCCGTGAAGGCCACAGCTGCTCTCCTCCAGACCATGCCATCAGAGGGAGGCCACTCCTCATCCCCCCGCATCACCCCAGTCAGCCCCCAGCTCTGACTGTCTGAGATTTGCATCACCCCGAGATGCCACGGGCCACTCACACTCATTAAGGGCCTTGGCCTCTCAACATCAGCCTTCTCCACCGCAAGTCCTAGGCAAGGTCACAGTCCATGTGGCTAGGCCAGCACAACAGGGTTCCTTCCATTTAATTCTGACTGCTCCCAGGTCGACCCAACCCTACTCAGGACATCAAGCGACAGAGTGTCCACCAGCTTTCTCTGACCACAAATTCTTAATTCATCACTTTTGTCTCGTATCTTTTCAGTTTATCTAGCAATAACAACTGTTAACAAAAGTAACAAATACTAAGAAGTGTTTACTATATGTTAGGCACTATTCAGAGCGCTTGAGGTGTACTGACTCACTTAACCCTCACAGTCCTCCTGGAGTGAGTGCGGCTATCATCTCACATGACATGACTTGAAACTTGAGGCGCAGAAGGTGAATAACTTTCCCAACATCTCACAGCCCTAAGTGGCTACAGAGAGGTTTGAAAACAGGTGGTCTGGCACCAAAGTGTGCTCTTTGTTCTCTCATCTCTTTACATTCTACTGAGCATGCACAGAGGAAGTGCATATACCGTAAGTGCACCAGTAGATGAATTTTCACAAACTGAACACCCCTGCACAACCAGCGCCAGATGAAGAAGCCACACTCCTAGCTTCCTGGAGGCCCTCGGGCTCCCCTTCCAGTGCCACTGTGTGGCCTCTAAGGGCGGGATTCGTTTACCACCTCCGAGCCTCTCTGCTGGCCTCGCTGCTCACCGCCGGGGCAGGCTGCTGTGGACCGTCAGCAGAGCTGAGAGGTGCCACACGGCGGACGCTGCGCTGAGCACTAGGCTCGTGTTCCCTTCATGGAGATTACCAGGCCTCAGCCCACCTGTTCTGCTAGGTGCCCAGGCCTCTTCTTCGGTCGGGTACTCCTGTTAAACCCAAACTCACAGCCCTTACTCTTGCCCTCTCGTCTGCCTTGTCAATAGCCAGTGGACATTCTGAGAAAGGTCAAACTCTAACTCCAGATGAGCCCCCCCGCCCAGCTCAGGCCCACACACACAAGACTGGCTGAGCACCGCTGGAGGCACATGGCCTTGCAGGCCGGTGTCAAGGGATGGCTGGGGGCCGCGTGCGGCCCACGGTGCTTTCTGTGCCTCCCTGCACACTCCTGTGCTCCTCGGAGAGGCAGCTCCCTACGTGCCCCCTTCTCAAGCCAGCTGCCCTAACCCCATCCTCCCGACCCCAGCACAGTCACTTATCTCACTCCAGTAGGCAATCCTAGAAACGTTTCCCATAGGCAATTTCAAAGGCAAACTAGAAAAAAAAGTTATTAACCATAAAAGACAAATGGACTAAAAAGACTCTTTAACTTTTAAGACATTTCATGCAAATTAGAAAACAGCTCCTTCTAAGTTCTCCAACAGGAAGTGGCCAAAGTAACAAACAATATACAAGATAGAAATTATAAATACCTGGAAAAAGACTTCTAATCAAAGAAATATAAATAAAATTGGCCAAGATTAGGAAGTGATATACCTTTTATCAATACAAATATCCTTGTTTCATTTAAAAATAAATTTCTTCTACTGTTTAAAAAAAAAAAGAAATAATATCGTTCTCACAGAGAATGAATTTTAATGCCTGAATCCACTTAGCAGGGAGCCTGGGCCCACGGACTCTGGTCTAACCTGGAGCCCACGTGGAGCACGATGCCCTCAGCTTGCACCGAGGGGCCCTCTCCACCATATTTATTACACGAACATTATTGAGAGCCTTGACCCTCAGAAAGGGCCCAGGAGTGGGGTTTCTTCAGGCTTCGGCTCAGAAACCACCTTCTCCTGAATCACGAGCTCCTGTGACTTCTTGGGAACTCTGGGGCTGTTTTCCCATTTGTGGAGGCTGCAGAAGCTCCGCGCCAGACGTGTGACCCAACCCCCTGGTAACCGTCCAAGTGCCCCTGGCAGGCACTGCCACACACGACCTGACTCCCTACTCAACTGACCCACCCACCCCTGTGCTCCCTCAGCCCCAGTCCTCTCTATCTGTTTGCTTTTTAAGCCTACAGTAAGTGCTCTTTGCCTCAAATCTCTTGAAATAAGCACAGGAGGGCAGCTCTAATGATGGGGCTGTCACCCTCTGCTGTTCTCCGGACTGAGTGAGTCAGGCGGGACCTTCATGGTTCACATTCCGACACCATGGTGGTAGGAGGTGTCCGGGTGCTGAGCTGATGGCTTCTGGCTGTGCAAATTAGCTTCTTGAACAATTCCCAAACACCAGATTATTTTCAATCACCTTAGTGAGTACCACATAATTCTCCCAAATGTTCTTTAAAGAACACCATGTGGCCTTTTTTCAAGATAGAGCTACTATAAAATCAACAAATTTAACAAACTGTTCAAATTTCAGAAAGGCTTAAACACTTCAACTCAAGAAATAAAGAAGGGACACATATATCTCTATATATACTATAGAGATAACACTCAGCTATATAAATCAAATGTATCCTGCAATGTGTATATTTATTCTGTAATATTTTCCTGATGAAAAAGAAAACTTTAGCGAAGTTGCTAAATAAAACACGGGAAAAGAAAGCATATGAACTATGTTCTGTTCACTTTAGAAGATAAATAAAAAATCTGAATTTATTCTTCAATGAAACTATCTTTCAACTCAGAGAAATCATTGTCTAAAGGGTTTCAAAAAAAAAAGGAGAAGAATGTTAAAAAAAATACTTATCTCAGCTGTAACTCCAGGTAACTGAGAAGTCAAACTAGGATAGCGTCCACTGAGGTTCTGCTTGGGTGTTCAAGTTTTCAGAGAAACATCACAGATGTGGTAGCAATGAACCAAAGCAGCACTTAGGAGATCCAGATTCTGTCCCTTCTCTCTCCCTATTCCCCCTCCCTTTCATAAGATCTTTCATAAGTTCCATCAGTCAGGATAGGGCTGGCCGCAGATAAAGAAAATTAACCTCAAATACTTTATGATAAAGTGGATTTATGGACTCATGCTAATGCAAAGGGCAGGGTGAGATCTTCCAAGCCTCAGGATCAGTTCCATAAGGCTCCGGCTTTGTGACTGCAATTTCCCAAGCCTGTTTCTGCACGAGCTGGCAGGGTCCTCACTGGGGGGTGGAGGTGAGCACATCCACCCTCCAGGTACTGCAGTCTGACTGAGACAGTTTATGTCACGTGGGTGCCTCTGAACTAGTGACTGGGACCAGAGGATCCGTGTCCTGCCTGACTTCAGCCTGGGTGATGCGTCCACTACTGAACAAATGACTGTGGCAAGAAGGACATTAGGGACCCCCCTGGAGCTGGAGGTGGGCTCAATCCCACCCAAATTTACTAGTGCTCTGCACAAGAGAAGGGAAAGGGGAAGAATTACAAATGTTTCCAAAGAGGTGTGGTGGAGACTGGCTGGCTGTTGAAAGCCAGTTCCTCTCCTTGCTGGGCACAAACAGGCGTAGACAGATCATATTCCCCAGCCTCCAGGGCAGGGAGGTGTGGCCAATGGAACAGACAGACATGAACTATTTCCAGGTCTGGTCCCTCAAAACCTCTCACCCACAATCTTTCATGCTATTTCCCTTTCTGCAAGCTGTCTGTGCAGACAGGCAGGGTGACCTCAGGGAGCCATGTGCTGAAGATGGCAGAGCCACAGATGGAATGTGCCTTACTCTCATGAGTTGCTGCTTAGAGAAGAGTTCTCCACTGACTGGGAACACCTAATTTAAATTTTGGGCTTCCCTGGTGGCTCAGTGGTAAAGAATCCACTTGCAGTGCAGGAGACACGGGTTTGATCCCTGGGTTGGAAAGATCCCCTGGAGAAGGGAATGGCAACCCACTCCAGTGTTCTTGCCTGGAAAATCCCATGGACAAAGGAGCCTGGTGGGTTGTAGTCCATGTGGTTACAGAGTTGGACATGACTCAGTGACTAAACAACAGCAATTTTAAACTTTACCTGACTGAGCAGTCTTTGGAGGTTAAGACTTTTATTTGGGGGTTTGTTACAACAATCAGCCTATCCTAATAGGTAAAGAAATTAAGGTCTGCAAGTTTGAATGACTTGCCCAAGATACACTTAATTGACAAAACAAACACAAAAACACAGAATGCAATGATCCTGCCTCAAGAGTACAAAAAGGGAAGAGAAGACAAGAGACAGATACGAAAGCACCGGATAAAAAGAGAAGTGATGAGCAACACAGCACCACTAAGTATCTTTGAGGCAGAATGCACAAGGAAGGAAGGTCAATCGGGAAGCCCTTTCTATGTCAAAACTGCTGGAAATTTCCCCACAAGTCATCCATTTTTCTCTTACCAAACAGAATTACTGGAAAGTTTCTCTGGTAAGTGAGAATGCAACTGCCTCTGAGTCACAACTAGGAACAATAACTCTCATTACACATAAAAGTGGATTAATTCTCAAGCTGAAAAGCATTTGGGGACTTGGGCTGGATCCCAGTGTAGGGGAGGCTACTGTCTGTCAGACCAACACCCCTCTCTTCCTGTGAGAGCTGCTCCCATCCAACTTTCTACTTCGGTGAAAGCCGCTGCTCATCAGAGAAGCCACTGCTGGCCACTGGGCAGGCAGGTGTTCCAAGCTAGGCTCGTCTTGGATCTTCCTACAGACTCTTAAGTAGAGTCTAGTCTCTACTGGAAGAGACTCAGTCCCACTCCACTGACAAAGCTGTGAAATTAAAGCCAGGAGCTAGCGGTGGGCACTGCTTCTTGCTAAGCAGAAAAAAGCAGCCCAAGACACGTATCCGGAGAAAACCATGATCTGAAAGGATGCATGCAACCCACTGTTCACTGCAGCACTAGTTACAGGAGCCAAGACATGGAAGTAGCCTAAATGGATATCTAGGGAAGGAGGGATAAAGAAGATATGGTCCATCTATGCATGGAATATTACTCAACCATTAAAAAGAATGCAGTAAAGCCATTTGCAGCAACAGGGATGGACCTAGAGAGTGTCATACTGAGTGAAGTAAGTCAGAGAAGGAGAAATATAGTATGACGTCCCTTATATGTGGAATTAAAAAATAAATGATACGATCAATTTACTTACAAAACAGGAAAGAGACTCACAGGCTTAGAGAACAAACTAAGTGTTTCCGGAGGGAAGGACAGGGGAAAGGGCTAGTTGGGGTATTTGGGATGGACATGTCCTCACTGCTGTGTTTAAACTGGATAACCAACAAGGACCTACTGCACAGCACAGGGAACTCTGCTCAGCATTATGTGGCAGCCTGGACGGGAGAGGAGTTTGGGGAGAATGGATACACATGTGTGTGTGTGGGTCAGTCCCTTCGATGCTCACCTGAAACTATCACAACATTGTTAAATCGGCTCTACCGCAATACAAAATAAAAGGTTAAAAAGAAAAAAAAATTCTGACTAATATAATCAGCAAAACTGCCTCAAGAGATAAGACAGAAAATTTCACAACATCTCACAGATCTCCTAAAGTAAAATGAAAAGTACAGAAGTATAGCAATGTCAAGGATGGACTCAGAAACCAGGGCACTGGGATTTAATCCAAGTGCTGCCAGCTTCCGGCCAGGAAACCTTGGGGAAAATGTTAAACCTCCCACTTGCCTCAGTTTTCTTATTCCTACAGGGGAGCCTTTAGGGTAACACCAAGCCCACTGGGTTTTCTTGAGGATTAAATTAGTTAATACACATAAAGTACTTGGAACAATACCTGGCATGTAGTAAACAGTCAATGTATGTGTGTTATTGTTACATTTTATCAACCTTAGTTGATGTCTGGGTTAGTGACCCCCATTTTGAGCAAGTTAAGGTGGACCAAGTCAGGTGAAAGCAGGTACCACACTGATCATAGAAGAAAACATGTCTGTCCCACACTACCGGACCGTCAGAGCACACCATCAAATCCTGACGCTCTTTCCATCTGTAAGGAAGGGACAACTTCAGGTGCCCACTACGGACAGCAACCACCTCAGACCCTCCGGGAGGTGAGCGAGGATGCGCCGTATCAGACACCAGCATGCCCCCTCTGTCCCCTAGGGTATCTGTTCTCTCCGACCTCCTTCAACTGCCTGGGCCCCCAGGAGCCACAGTGAAACAGCGGGGGGCGGGGGTGGGGGGCGGCAGGGACACAAACGCGGCCCCAGACCTGCCCATGGGGACCTCATCCATCTTCTGAGCATGCGCTATCTTGACAGTTTGAACCCTTCGTCCCATCTTAGGCTTGTCTTCCCTTCCCCACAAGGGAATTTCATAAACACAAAAATTTGAGGGTACTTGTTCCAGACATAAAATGCTTCCTATGACAATCACCTACTTCCTTCATAGAGCTCTGCCTTCGAAGTTTTTTTTGCTCTCTCTGCTGATTAAGTTGGGGAGAAATTCTCAGCAGAGTGCTTTTCTGGAAACTGCACGTTTATTAAGTCCCTGGAAGTATAAGGAAAAGCTTGAAGCATTCGGTCTGTAAAGGCATGGGATGCAGCTAGAGGAGGCTGGGTGTTGAGGTCATGGAGAGGAATGGGCAGTGGGCAGCCACAGAGGGTCTGAGGCAGGGAATGGCGCGACCCCTCTGCACCTCCTCTGAACTTCTGCCTGCAGGGCATCTACATGTGGGGCCTGCTTTTCTGGAAACTTGGAGACCTGGAGAAGGCTAAGAACACTGGGAGAGGGCAAAGCCCTCAGGACACCCATCAAAAGCCCCTGACTCCAAAGCAACCTGGTGGGGAAGAACAGGGGCCCAGCAAGAGTGTCAGGCCCACAGGGCTTTCTAGAGCCTAGCCAGGTGTCCTGCTGCAACTGGCCAGTGCCTGCCCACTGGAAGAGTAAGGTCAAAGCCCTCAAGCCCTGACCAGAGACCCCCTCTGGCCAGCCTACATGATTCTACTCCAGCAGAAACCGAGCACAGTAAGCAAGCTTTTACACTGTAGCAAAGCTAGCCATATAAACCAATGACCCCAAACCAAAACTGTGTGATTACCCAGGAGATTCATTTGGGATCTGAGGCATAAATATCCTTGGCCTCTCAAAACAAACACAAGTTTTGGCACTGAAAACTCTTTTTTGGTTTATAGGCCAGCAAATCACAGCACCCCTGTTTATTTTCCCATTATCTGTATATTCAGCAGCACCGAAAGGACTATAACAGAGCTTCCGACTCTCCTAACCCACTGGTGAGAAAATGCAATTCTGATCCATAAGCAAACAGACACCAGAAAAGTCTGTCACGTTTATGGTGCCTGACAAGTATCTTTCCACGCCTTCTCTCCAACACTTGTTTCATATATGCAGAACTGTGGCTCACAGACAAGGGACACAGCTTGTCCCAGCTGAGTATCAACGCCAGAATGCAAGCCCAAGTCTGAGGCCAGCTCCGTCTCCTCTTTGACTGTATCACTGCAAGAGGCATGTTCAGGTTCTGGACAAGCACTGGAGAACCAGGGTTGGGAAGACACAAACAGAGGCAAGCCAGTTCCCTGGCATGTGTACCCTAAAGCGGGGGCTACAAGCACTCATCTCGCATTACCTGCAAATGCCTACTGCAGACCCTCATGCACGGGGAGCTCTACGTAAGTGTGGCCTCAAGGAAGGAAGACTTTGTTATCATCCAATACCTCATGGTCCAATAAAGAATCAGGGACTATCATGCCAACTCACCAAACCAGAGTTATTCATGGAAATGGAAAGTTGAGGCAGAAATTCCTACACTGGGGAGAAGTGAGACCAGAAGACCTCTAAAACACTTCCAAATCAGCCTCTGAAAACTAATCTCAATGTAGAGATCAGAGTCTCGTAGCAGTACTGTTTTCTTGAGTATTAAAAATGAGTGTATGTTGGCTCATACTGTCACCTACCAGTTGTCCCCATAAGAGTGTTCTGAGCCTCTGATAACACTGCTCGACTCACTGCCAGGCTGACCAACCTCATGCACACCACCTTCATCCCAGGCAAGGCTTCACTGCAGCTCACTTCACTTGGAATCTCTGGCTTTTAAAGACTACTTCTTAATGCTAGAATAACAAAAAGACATGACTTCAGTGCTTCAGGAAGAAAAAGAAAAAAAACCTCCTGCTTTTACCTACAAATGTTAGGGCAGCAAAGAGAGCCGGTCAAGTATGTATTGAATGACTACATAAATACTGTAGGTTCCCTGCATGCCAACTCCAAGTCCAAACGTATGAGTTACAAACTGAGAATAAAGACACAGGTATCTGTAAAGCAATTATCCTTCAATTTAAAAATTAAGAGAGAGAGAGACAGATATCTATACATGACATTAAAATGAAAACAGAACCATTCCACAATAATCAAGCAACTCCACTAACAATATCCAAATTCTGATACCCAAATGACAGCAGAAATTCCAAGTGCTTGATTTCTTTTTTGCTTCTGATACAATCAAACCGCTAGACCAGAGTACACTATGCCATTTCCTCCTCCATAAAAATGGAAGCTTGGGAAAGTAAAGTTAAACATCTCACTAAGTAATAAAATTCTAACAGAATAAAAGATTTCGATACACAAATGTAATTTATCTGGCCAAGTTCATAAATAAAAATTTTACAAAAAACACAATGCTTTTTCATTATAGACTTCCCAAAAGCTCTTAAAACTTGCTGTACCAGAACTGTTTTTAAATCAAGGCTCAAAAATAATAGATTCTCCATCTAAAAGTAAACCCTAATAAAATGATCGTAGATATGCACAAAAACTTAAGATGGACACAGCAGCATAGTACTGTCATGTAAATTATGTTTTGAATAAATTTTAATGACATGGGAAAATACAGTTAGCTCTCTGTACCCACATGTAGAGAATCCACACATACATAGGGCCCACTGTACTGTACTATTTTATACAAGGGACTAGAGTATCCACTGGGGTCCTGGAATCAATCTCCTGCAGATACCACGGATCTTTTAAAAAAAAAAAAAAAAAAGATAACCAAGGATTGACTACAGTTGCAATTTATTATTAAATTTAAAAGTCAGGATATAAAACTGTACAAAGTACCTGCTTAAAATTTACATTTAAAAATTGATTCAATGGATACACACTACTATATATAAAATCATAAACAACGAGGACCTACTGTATAGCATAGGGAACTATATGCAATATCCCATAATACTCGATAATGGAAAAAAATTTGGAAAGGCTATATATATATATATATATAAAACTGAATCACTTTGGTGTACACCTGAAACACTGTAAATCAACTGTGTGTTTGTGTGTGTGTATGTGGGTGTGTTAGTTGCTCAGTTGTGTCTGACTTTGCGACCCCATGGACTGTACTGTAGACCACCAGACTCCTCTGTCCTCAGTATTCTCCAGGCAAGAATACTGGAGTGGGTTGCCATTCCCTTCTCCAAAGAAGCCTCCCGATCCAGGGATCAAATCCAGTCTCCTGCCTTGCAGGCAGATTCTTTACTGTCTGAGCCACCAGGGAAGATCAAATCAACTATACTTCAATTTTAAAAATAGCAAAAAACAATTTTTTTAACTTAAAATTTCCTATGCATGCATAAGAAAAAAGAATGCAAGGAGTTACTAATACATTATGTACAAATATCTTGAAGCATATTGTCTTAAAACCGAAAGCAAATATCGCACCTCGGGTGAAGAACCAGACATGTTGCTATTAACATCAGGACAAAACAAAGAGGCACATTAATACCATTATTATTTAACAAAGTTCTGAAACCCCAAGCCAATAAGAAAATAAGAGATAAAGTATTACTTTTAGAAAGGAAAACCCAAAACCAGTCAGCTAATAATGTGAACATTTACCTCAAAAACCCAAGACACTATACAGTTAAAATTCATATATTTCACAACAACAACAAATGACAGTCAACTGAGAAACTACACTATTGTTACTAAATTAGGTAACATCAGTATATTTCATCTAATTGAAATAGTAGATTTAATGAAGATTCTGGCTACAACAGAATTATCCTACTAATAAAAAGGAGTGAGACCCATATGAAAATACTCAAAGATAAATGAATAATAAATTCATACTTATGACAGAAGAATCCTATAAAGCTACCAATTCTTCCCAAATTACAGTGGATTTAACTCCAATACAGGCTTCCCTGTTGGTTCAGATGGTAAGAGAGTCTGCCTACAATGCAGGAGACCTGGGTTCGATCCCTGGGTTAGGAAGATCCCCTGGAGAAGGGAATGGCAAACAATTCCAGTATTCTCACATGGAAAACTCCATGGACAGAGGAGCCTGGTGGGCTATAATCCATGATGTCGCAAAGAATCAGACATGACTGAGTGACTTGCACTCACTAACTCCAATACAAACAAAATCTCCCCCAAATTTGAGAGTAAAACAAAATCATTCTAAAATTGATACGGAAGGATAGAGAAGAACGGGTTAAGGAACTTTTCTTTAATGGGGCATAATGAGAAAAAGGATTAACCTTATCAGACACTATTAAAACATATAAAGCTATAAAAATGAAGTTAGTGCTGTAACAGGGCAAGTAAAATAGATAATCAAAAACAGACAGTGCAAAGATATGATAAAGGTGAGAGTATAAACCAACTGGGAATAAAAATCATCATCCACATAAAAAGATGCTGGAATAAAGACTATTTTGGAGAGTTATGTCCACCAGGGAAGCCCTAAAAGTAATATTTTAAAATCCAACACATTCATTACCATTTGAGGCACCGACTCCTTACTATTAAAACTGTTAAAGGGAAAAATCAAGCACTTATACTGCCTTTCCAACAGGAACCGTATCTTATAGTAGTGATAGGCCTAACTGTTGAAGAAACTTCTGCCTTACAGAAGAACACTAATCACTGCATGGAGAAAAGTAAAATGAGTGAGGAAACCTCATTTCCTAACACTAGGGAGAACTGTGACTTTAGACAAGGATTATCAAGTGGTGCTATAAAGGAAGGGAGGGAGGGAGGCAGAGAAAGCTTAGGTGAACAGCTTATGGTGAATTAAACATTTGTAGGGACTTCCCTGGGG
Organism: Aepyceros melampus; assembly: GCA_006408695.1. Lineage (NCBI taxonomy): Eukaryota > Metazoa > Chordata > Mammalia > Artiodactyla > Bovidae > Aepyceros > Aepyceros melampus. The sequence goes on along the minus strand of SJXQ01010540.1, from coordinate 480,181 downwards.
GTCCCAGGGTTAAGACTTCCACTAACTACTTCCCAGTGGTTAAGACTCCACACTTCACTGAAGAGGGTGCAGGTTGATCCCTGGTTGGGGAACTAAGGTCACAAATGCCCTGGGGCACAGCCAGATAGATAGATAGATACACTTGAAACACACACACACATTTATATTATGCCAAGGGCCACAAGGTCACCTTCTAGTCATATGAGGAGACTCTGAAAGTTCTAGTGGAGTAATCAGATGGTCATCACCCTAAGCCAGGAGTCAATCTGAGCATCTGTAATGGTGGGCCAATCAGACATCATGTATTTTCTGATGTGATTTGTGACTCACCAATGATACAGCCTAACCCAAAACATCTAACTTTAATCCATGTTGGATGTGATTTCTAGTTTATAGGAAATCAGCAGATAGAGGGGAAAAGCTAAATGACACCACAAGGAACCAGTAAGATGAATCCAGAAGTCGGGACCAAGTAAATGGTCAGTAACTCAGTGTAATATAAAAGGTGGGGGTAGGCAGGCTAATTTAAAGGAAGGTAAGGGTCATGACAAGCAGATGCAATGCAGGAGACATTTCTGGGATCACCGGGGATATTGGTATGGTATGATATAGCTATTAGATAAAAAAAATTACTGAAATGGAAATATGCAGATTACTGGCTGCAGAAAGTCTATTGCCAAACAGTATGTACTTATGGTGGTTCCTCAAAAAATTAGAAACAGAATTACTGTATGACCCATCAAGTTCACTCCCCAAAAGAACTGAAAGCAAGAATTCATGGATATGTATACCCATGTTTGTATGCTACATTACTCACAATAACCCAGAGGCGGAAGCAATCCAAGTGGTCACCAATGGATGAACGGATAAACTAAATGTGGTGTGTGCATACAGTGGGACATTATTCAGCCCTAGAAATGAAACTCCAATACATGTTACAACATGGATGAACCCTGAAGACACTGTATTATGTGAAATCAGCCAGTGACAAAGTACTCTATGGTTCCACTTACATGAGAGACCTAGGGTAGTCCAAAGGGAATGGTGGTTGCCAGAGGCTGGGGAGGAGGAAATAAGGAGTTTAACGTCTGAAGTTTTAGCTTTGGAAGATGAGAGGGTTCTAGAGGTTGACGGTGGTGGAGACTGTAGAAAAATGTGAATGTATTTAATGCCACTCAATTGTACACTTAAAAGTGATTAAATTGGTAAAAGTAATGTATACTTTATAATTTTTTTAAAAACCATTATGTACTGTGTAATCTAATTTCAGTGGAAAAATGTAATTATAGATTGGGGGAGGACAGGGAGACAGGGGAGGGAGAGAGGGAGGAGGAGAGGGAGAGGGAGATAAAGAATCTGGAAAGACATGTACTAACATGTTATAATAAGTGATCTCTACCTGTGGAGGCACTAGCTAATTTTCCATACTCTGTATACTGCTTCCCTGTGGCTCAGAGGTTAAAGCGTCTGCCTCCAATGTGGGAGACCCGGGTTCGATCCCTGGGTCGGGAAGATCCCCTGGAGAAGGAAATGGCAATCCACTCCAGTATCTTGCCTGGAGAATCCCATGGATGGAGGAGCCTGGTAGGCTACAGTCCACGGGGTCGCAAAGAGTCGGACACGACTGAGCAACTTCACCTACCACCTACCTATATACTGCCTCTGTAATAAGATAGGATGTTGTATAAAGCAAATAGGAAAAAACATAAAAAGAAGAGTATAGATTTGATTTCACAAAAATATGAAATGTTTACAATTTTAAAAATAAAATATTCGGTAAAGAGAAAAAGACTAGAGAAAAAGATATGCAATAAGCATGAGCGATCAAAACTTAATTCCCAAACACATTATAAAGCTCTTATAAAATTTTTTTAAATTCTAAAACCCAGAGAAATAGGCAACAGACATAAATTCAGTGAAGGCAAAGTTCAAGTGTTCAAAACACACTTGGAAAAGAAAAGGTAACCATAAATGAAATAAATAACTAAAATACCAATATAAAATATCACTCTCCCACAATTGGATTGTTGAAAGCCTAAGAAGTACTATCATATGCTCCTGTGATATTAAAATCTGATCACATCTTTCCGGAGGGCAATTTAACAATGTGGATCATGAGCCTTTAAAAGTTAACAGTCATGGGACTTCCCTGGTGTGCAATAGGTAAGAATCCGCCTGCCAATGCAGGGGACACGGGTTCCATCCCTGATCCAGCAAGACTGCACATGCTTCAGGGCAACTATGCCCGTGCCCACGCGCCTAGAGCCTGTGCTTGCAACCAGAGAAGCCTCCTCAATGAGAAGCCCACATACCACAGCAAAGAGGAGCCCTGGCTCCCAGCAACTAGGGAAAGCACGGGCGCAGCAACCAAGACCCAGCATAAGCAAAAAACACAGAAACAAAAAAGTTAATAGTCACAGTACTATGACTCACTCACACATGAAACAGACGAATCTCAAAAACATAATGCTAAGTGAAAGAAATATGAAAGTGTGTACTACATAATTCCACTTATTGTGAAATTCTCAAACAGACAAAGCTCACCTATGGTGGGATAAAATGAAAAGGTGGTTCAGGGATGGCAGGAAAAGAGCCTGGGAAGGAACAAGAGTGAACTTTTGGAAAGACAATATTCTAACCTTGACAGAGGTTTGACTTACACAGATAAATGTATGCATCTGTCAAAACTCAGCAAATGCACAATAAATGCTTATGCATTTGATTGCATATAAATTTTATCTCAAAAGAAAAATCTAAATACTGAACTCTAATTAATGATATACATGCTGCAATATTTTAAGCAAAGTCTGCTGCTGCTAAGTCACTTCAGTCTTGTCCAACTCTGTGCGGCCCCACAGACGGCACCAGGCTCCTCTGTCCCCGAGATTCTGCAGGCAAGAATACTAGAGTGGGGTGCCATTTCCTCCTCCATAGGCAAAGTACAGACGTCTGCAATTACTTTAAAATACATCAGAGGAAAAGGAGGTAGAGACGACAAGAGGCTGACACACAGTTGCCTCCTGGTTTCTGCGGGGCACTGCTTTCAAGACTCCCGCAGACACCAAGTCCATGGATGCAAAAGTCCCTTATATGAGAGGCACCGAAGTTACACATAACTTAAGTACCGCCTTCTGAATGCTTGCACTGTGAATGGTTTCTAGATTACTTATACTACCTAACACTATGTAAATGTTACATAGATTGCTGGAAACACAATGTAAAGGCTATGTAAGTCGTTACCACAAGGCAAATTCAAGTTTTGCTTTTTGGAACTTTCTGGATTTCCCCCATCACCCCCTCTCACACCCTCATATTGGTTGAATCCTCAGAGGTAGAACCCATGGAAACAAATGGCTGAGCATATATGATAAAGTACAGTAAAGAACACATATGATATGCAAGTAGAGTAAAATGCTACCATAAAATAAAGAGTTGGGGTATACAAACTATTTTGTTCACTGCAAAATTCCTTTAAGGATTTTGAGATATTGTCTAATGAAATGTTCAGTTCAGTTCAGTCGCTCAGTCGTGTCCAACTCTTTGTGACCCCATGAATCGCAGCACGCCAGGCCTCCCTGTCCATCACCAACTCCGGAGTTCACCCAGACCCACGCCCATGGAGTCCGTGACGCCATCCAGCCATCTCATCCTCTGTCGTCCCCTTCTCTTCCTGCCCCCATCCCTCCCAGCATCAGAGTCTTTTCCAATGAGTCAACTCTTCACATGAGGTGACCAAAGTACTGGAGCTTCAGCTTCAGCATCATTCCTTCCAAAGAAATCCCAGGGCCGATCTCCTTCAGAATGGATTGGTTGGCTCTCGTTAGAAATACTAAATAATAGTCAACAGCCACAAGGCAGTCCTCTGGAGTGCTGGAATATTCTCTCCTTGTCTGGGTGGTCATTACATGTAGCATATATGGGTACAATTCAATCAAGCCATACTCTTTTAAGATTCTACATACTTTGCTAACTGCATTTATACCTCAAAAAATGTTTAAATAAACAGCATTCAGAATAGGACTTTAAAGCATATGTAATTAATATACTCAAAAAGATAACAGAGTATGCTCTAACCAAAAAAGAAAGAAAACCATGAATTAGCAGTTATAAAAAGCACACACCATAAATCTTGAACACAGAAACTGCCCCATTTAAAAACTCAATGGGCTAGATAGCTGAGTAGACCCTGAGGAATGAATGAGTGAGCTAAGAGAGTTCAAAACCCTTTACAGATGACAGCACAGAGATGGGGAGAACAAGCAGTAAAGAAATACAGCACAAAGAGGTGCCCAGCTCCCAGCGTGGGAGCAAACTGCAGGAGCAGCGAGGAAATGGAGAGTGACAATTCAGAGTAACAGCTGAATGTTTCCTAGAACTAATAAGGAGCAGATAAGAATAAAACTATAAAGAAACTTCTTTAATTAGTTATCTAAAGTAACCTACATGAATGCAAGGAAACATACCGCCATTTTACGCGTAGCTATCTCCTGATTATGCAATTTAAGTGATCCATGTCCTTTTTCAAGTTTTCTAAAAAGAATATTACTTTTGTAATAAGAAAAACAAAAGCTTACTTTTTCTGTTTTGGTTTGTGGGGTTTTTTGTTTTCTATTTCTTTTTAATTGGAGGGTAATTGCTTTACAATATTGTGTTGGTTTCTGCTGTACAACAGTGTCAAGCAGCTGTAAGTATACATAGGTCCTCTCCCTCTTGAACTCCCTCCCACTCCTCCATGCTGTCACAGAGCATGGGTTGAGCTCCCTGTGTTATAGAGTAACTTCCTATTAGCTATCTATCTTACATATGGTAATATACATGTAAACACTTATGAAATAAATCCAGAACTAAGAGACAAGAAAGGCTTTTCTAAAAAACTCCCCAACCTCTCTTTCCTCTGGCTCCTACCCTGTGCTATGATAGTGAACCTGTTGCTGAAAGAAGTTACCACAAACTTGGGCAAGTCATTTGATCTCTTTAAAGTTCTGCTGCTTTTAGGTCTTCAACAGGGAAAATAAATGCTGTCCTTTCTACTTCACAGGAGTTTGGAGAACATCAAATGAGGTAATGGATAAAAACTGCACTCAGTATAATCTGATTTCTCTTGAGATCAAATAAATATTTCCCCTTTTAATGAAGATTTCCGTGGAGAGAAACAATTCTGAGACTCATAGTCCAAGAGAACAAACTTCTTGTTACCAAAGGGGAAAGAGGGGAGGGATAAATCAGGAGTTTGGGATTAGCAGATACAAACTACTACATACAAAACAAACAGCAAGGTCCTACTACTGTATAGCACAGGGAACTATATCCATTCACTTGTAATAAACTACAATGAAAAAGGATATATATAAACATCTTCACTTGGCTGTACCCCAGAAACCAATACAGTGGAAAGCAACACAAAGTGCAAACCAACACACAATGCAAACCAACTGTGTTTCAATTTGTAAAAAAGCAGCAGCCAGGCACCTGGACAGCACAGCACACACGGAGGCTGGCTCTCAGTCCCAGCCGCAGACCCCGCCCCTCACCCCGAGCCCGCTCCGCTCCCCAGCCTGTCAGGGGGCCTTCCCTCCGTCCCAGACCACCACACCTCGTGCCTGGCCCAGCACCACAGCCCCGAGTCACGCCCCACCTCAGCTTCTCCTCACGCCACCCAGTGCATCTTCCTCCTAAAACTTCATAGAATATATTCATCCTGCAACCAGTGTTGAAAATGAAAATGCTGAGGTTCAGAGGATGGACTCCGAACGCCTCAACCTGGTTTTCAAGCCTCCCCTCCTGCCCCCCGTCAATTCCTCATTGTGAATAGCCACCTCTAGCGCAGGCCCAGCCCCTCGCTCCTTCCGCCCTCTGCACCGACGACCGGCCCAGACCAAGATCCCGCCTGTGCCCTGAACACCCACTCCACCCCTCAGGCGCCACCCTCACTTCCAGGTCAGAGGCCCCACCTTTCCAGGGAAGACTACTTCTGTCCTGAGGGCAAGGCCTCCTGCTTGGCTCCAGATCTTCTGTAGGAGGCACTCAAATCAACCTGCCAATCATTTCAGTCCGTAAAATAAACTTTCTCTGCCTAACTGAATTTTATAGTAATTATTTCTCTGGGTTTTCTTTATAGTTTTAATATCTATATGCATGTGCATATCACATACATTCCTACATAATACACTGCTTAGCTATTAATCTTTAAAAGGGTCACACTTTACAAATTCTTCTCTAAGTTTTCTTTCAACATTGTTTTGAGACTGATCTATATTGACACCTGTAGCTCTAAGCCATTCATTTTTTCGCTTGTTTTCCCTGAACTTTAAACTGTTTCTTTTGTATTAGGGTGTAGCCAGTTAACAATGCTGTGACAGTTTCAGGTGAACAGCAAAGGGACTCAGCCACACACATGTATCCATTCTCCCCCAACCCTCACTGCCATTCAGGCTGGCACATAACACTGAGTTCTATGTTAAGCCATTCATTTTCAAAGCTGAAAAGCATTCTTTTGCACAGTACAACTTATTCCTCCATTATGTTGCTGAGGGATACTTGTGTTTTATCAAAAAGGTTGCTATTATCAATAAAAGCAATGCTCCTATGAACATTCCTGTACATATCGCAGCACACATGTATTTCTAGGGTTAAAACTGCCAGGTCACAGGGTCACATGTTAGCTCTCCTTGGTAATGACAATGGTTTTCCAAGCAGTTGAACTGATTTGCACTTTTACTTACACTGTTGAATTCCTCAAAAATACTGTCAGGCTTCTAGAAGACATGGAAGCAACCTAAACATCCATCAACAGAGGGATGGATAAACAAGACGTGGTACACATACACAATGGAGTATACTCCGCCATGAAAAAGAATGGAATAATGCTATTTGCACCAATGTGGATTGGATCTAGAGACCGTCATACTGAGTGAAATAAGTCAGACAGTGAAGGAGAAATATCCTATGACATCCCTTACATGTATAGTCTAAAAAGAAATGATACAAATAAACTTAAAAAACAGGAAGAGACCCACAGACTTGGAGAACAAACTTATGGTTGTGGGGGTGGGGGGAGGCACGGGGGGCAGGGGTAAGTGGGGAGTCTGGGACAGACACACACTGATAGGTTTGAAATGGACAGCCAACGAGGACCTATTGTATAGCACATGGAACTCCACTCAGTGTTGTGTGGTGGCCTGGATCGGAGGGAAATCTGGGGGAGAATGGATATATGTGTATGTATGGCTGTGTCATTTCACTGTTCACTTGAAACTGTCACAACACTGTTAATCAGCTATACCTCAATACAAAATAAAAAGTTAAAATACTGTAAGGCTTTTAAACATTTGCCCATTTGGTGGGTATAAAATGTTATTTCATTGTGGTTTTAATTTGCATTTCTCCAATGAGGCTGGGGCTTCCCTGGTGGCTCAGAGGTTAAAGCGTCTGCCTCCAATGCGGGAGACCTGGGTTGGATCCCTGGGTTGGGAAGATCCTCTGGAGAAGGAAATGGCAACCCACTCCAGTACTCTTGCCTGGAAAATTCCATGGACAGATGAGTCTGGTGGGCTTCAGTCCATGGGGTCGCAAAGAGTCGGACACGACTGAGCGACTTCACCTTCACCAATGAGGCTGACATCTTTTCACACATTTATTGGCCATTTGATTTCCTCTTTAAATGAGCTCCTTGTCCAAGTCTTGCTTATTTTTCAATTAAACTTTTTCTTATCTATTGTAGGAGTCCTAGATATAGTCTGAATACTAATCTTTCATTGGTATTAGGTGTTGCAAATATCATCTTTCAGTTTATGGTTTCCTTCCTTTTCACTCTCTTTTGCTGAGAAGTTCTTTATTTTAACCTAGTTGAATTTATCACCATTTTCCTTCCCGTAAATGCTTTGCATAACTTACTTAGCGCAAACAGGAGACTATTTTTCATTTGGGCTTCCCTGGTGGCTCAACGGTAAAGAATCCACCTGCCAATGCAGGAAGCACTGGGTTCAATCCCTGGGACGGAAAGATCCCTTGGAGAAGGAAATGGCAACCTACTCCAGTATTCTCGACCGAGAAATCCTATGGACAGAGGAGACTGGCGGGCTACAATCCATAGGGTGGCCAAAGAGTTGGAGGTGACTTAGCGACTGAACAACAGAACCCAGAGACCATGATGACACATTTATATTTCCTTTTAATACACTGTTAAAATGAAAACTTCAAAAAAGGAAGTTATATAAACAATTAACACATGAAAACATTCACAAAATGATTCGCCATCAAGGAAATGAAAATCAAAACCACAAGGACATATTACTACACACCCACCAGAATGGCTAAAATTAAAAGACTGATAACACCAAACTGGGACAAGGATGTAGACCAACCAAACTTTCATCACACACTGTTGGCAGGAAGGTGAAACTGGGGAACCCTGAAGAAAGGTCAAGCAGTTTCTTAGAAAGCTAAACATATTGGATAATAGCTATCCTATGACCCAGCAATTCCACTTCTTGACATTAACCCAAGAAAGATGAAAGTACATGCCCACATAATAATTTATACCAAAATATTCATAGCAGCTGTACTCTTAATAGCCGAAAATGAAATGCAGGCCTAGCATCCACTGACAAGAGAATGAGTAAGTGAACTGTGATCCAGTCACACAACAGAATACGACTCAGCAAGAAAGAGCCACCTACTGACTCATGTGACATAGATGAATCTAAAACTACTCTGCTGAAGCCTCGACAACAGAATACGTTCAGGATTCTACCTCCATGAAGCCTAGAACAGACAAAAGAATACGTTCAAGATTCTACCTCTGTGAAGCCTAGAACAGACAAAAGAATACGTTCAGGATTCTACCTCTACAAAGCCTAGAACAGACAAAAGAATACATTCAAGATTCTACCTGTACAAAGCCTAGAACAGACAAAAGAATACATTCAAGATTCTACCTCTACAAAGCCTAGAATAGGCAAAAGAATACATTCAAGATTCTACCTCTACAAAGCCTAGAATAGGCAAAAACAATTTATAATGGAAAAAATATAAGAACTATGGTTGTTGATGGGTAGGGTTAGGAATGGAGAAGGAGCACAGTGAACTTTCTGGGGTGACAGTAATATTCTGTATCCTGACAGATTCTGCATTACACAGGCATACACATTTGTCCAAAAAAAAAAAAAAAGAGAGAGACAAATTTTGAATTCTAGGTGATATGCATAGTGAAGTGCTTAGTAGTTAAGTATATTGATGTATGCAACTTACTTGGAAATGGCTCCAAAAATAAAACAGATTTCTGGGTGGATAAGAGAAATGATAAAGCAAACAAAGGCAAATGTTACCTATAGAATCTTGGTGGTAGGTACACATGTGAGAATTCTTTCAACTTTGCTATACGTTTGAAATTTTTCAAACTAATAAAATATTAGGGGAAAGATGAAAATATATTTTTAAAAGGAAGAGATTTGCTTTAAAAAAAAAAAAGCAGATAGGAAGTCCAGTCCACACTGCCAACGTAAGCAGCTTGAGTTCGACCCCTGGTCAGGGAACTAAGATCTCCCACACTGTGCGGCACAGTCAAAAAAAAAAAAAATTAAATATAAGCAAATATATTTAAGCAAAGTTTGTCCTTGAGAAAGGTAACTGAAAGAAAAAGATCAATCCTTACATGTACTGGTGCTTTGGATTAACAAAACATATGTACACAGACTATTTTAAATGATCTTCACCAAAATCCAGGTTTCTAGTCTCATTTTATGCTTGAGAAAACATGGGTCAGAACTTGCTAAATATCACACAGCTGGTACCTCATGGTGCTGGCTTTAAAAACAAACACCTGTGGCTCCTCCACTTCTATTCTTTCTAACACACCTCACTTGGGAGCTGCTGTAAACCTCAAACATGTGAAGACCACGTGGAAACTGCCCAAGGGCCTCCAGCCCTTTGCTTGTCCCCAGAGCAAAGGACAAGGCAGAAGCAGTGCTGCATTGACGAGCAGGACACAAAAGGGAGATGCGTGTCGACAGGCAATGAGCACGATCTTAATCGAAGGTGCGTTTTCAACCCACATGGAATAAAAGCTGACCATCCCCACTCTGTCCATGGGGGTTCTCCAGGCAAGAATACTGGAGTGGGTTGCCATGCCCTTCTCCAGGGATATTCCTGACCCAGAGACTGAACCCGGGTCTCCTGCATTGCAGGCAGACTCTTTACTGTCTTAGCCACCAGGGAAGTCCTGGTGTTCTTTGAGCCCATCCAAAAAGTGTGGGGAAAGCTGAGCTTGCCTTCTCGTCTACACAGATGAGGCCTGTAGCAAAGAAACTCCAGCACAAGACTTGTCAAAACAGCTCTCACAAGATACTCCAGCACTCATCTTACAGAGCAGAACAAAAGCAGAGCAGAGGAACAGGACCCAGGCACGTTTGCTCAACCCTGACACGGCCAAAATGAAAGGCAAAAGCTTTACTAATCACCCTGCGGATTAATCACTGGCTTCAGGTTATTTTGGCTTTTTGTTAAAGCATAACACCCCAATAATTTCTGTTAAACAGGTGAGATAGATCCATGGAATAGAAATAAAAGTGCTTTCGGCCTTAGAGATGGGTGTATTTATCCAAACACCTACTCAGTGTGCCAAACGCTTTGGAAACTGTACTGAAACCAGCACACAGCCCTTGCCCTCCAGAGGCCTATCATCAAGCAGCAGGCTTGGGAGAGAAATCTGAGCCCACGAGAGCTATAGGGGAGGTCCCAAAAGTAGAGGGAGTGCAAGTACAACCGAGGGCTCAAGGCAGGATGTGTATGTGTGGAACTGGGGGCAGAAGGGGTGAGGGGTTGCCCTCCCAGCTGGCTCCTACAGAGGTCCTAGCTAAGGAAGGCTACCTGCATCCTGAGCAAGAAAGGGAGGAGAAAGCAGCCCCGAGAATGCCTGCCGACCGATTATAGAGAGTTAAGAGGGGAGATTAGAGGGCCTCACAGAATGCCTGATTGGAGGCATTACCTGGGACAGGTCCAAATACAGGTGCAACTTCCGCAGACATGAGAACCTAAGCTAGGGCTGGAACCAACCTTCTCAGTAAATCAAGACTTGAAATTTTAATAACAGATTCAGGATGTCTGCTTAAAGCCCAGGTGGTCCCATGATGCTCGAAGCTGAGTGGGAGGCCAGAGAATGGTGGATGTAACAGCTGAGACAGGTGGCTGGTTATCAGAGCAGCCAGCCAGGAGATAAGCACCGGGAACAATGCATTTGCATCCCTGCTTAACTGTCTGGCCCTGGGTGAGCTTCTAACCTCTGGCACCTTATCTGCAGAAGGGAAATGACACCAGCCACCTCACAGGGCTGAAGAGAGATAAGGTCCACAAGGCATGCAGCAAAGTGCCTACAGTACAGGAGGCATCGAGGAAAGCCAGGTGCAACTCGGATGAAGAGCTTGCACTCCCAGAACCTCAGAGTCCGAGGCCTCCTACCACCAACCCCTGTGCGCGGAGAAACCAGGCAGGAACCACCAACAGTGAATACACCCAAGGGCTTACCCATGTGCCAGTCAACTTCTCCTCTGTTCTCTGATTTCTTTTCAATTTTTAAAAATACTCTGTCCTGTAAGGCATTTTAGGTAATTCTGAGATGGCTGCCTCACCCCATGGCCTCACATCCTGAACCATCCCCTACGGAAGAACCCAATCCAAACAGGCAAGCAGACCAAGGGGCCACCAGCATCACAAGACTCTTGACAGGGAATGTTTGTGCCAGAAGGGGCCGAACACTCACTTCAGCAAGGAGGAGTCAAGGCTGGCTGAGGGTAGGCCTGAGCTGACAGAGCTGTGACCTTCATCACATCACTCTTTTACAGTCATGGTAGTAATGACATTAAGCACTAAAAAAAAAAAGTGTATAATATAAAGTATTTTATGTACATAATAAGCATTCAAGAAAATTTTAAAAGCAGTTATCTTTATAGCTAGGCTTAGCGAGATAATGAGATTCTATACACCAAAAGGCATAAGAACACAAAGATTAAAGAACTCAGAGCCCATGAGCTCAAGATAAAATTCTAGTCACTTACTTCAGGAACAGAAAGTTGGGTCCCATTTTCTCAACTACACTTTTACAGGGAAACTTTCAGTAATTTATATAATCTATAATTCAAGGGTCAATGACCCTACTTGGGGGCGGGGGGGGGAAAGAGTGGTCACTCAGGTCTCACAAAAAGAAAACTTCACTTTCTTTTAGGGAAATATAAGGGTTGGATTAATCTACTCTGTATATTAACAACAGACAACAAATTTTACTCCAGAGCTAGGAAAAACTAAGAAACCAGCAAATTTTGATGGCCTAGGGTGATTCATGTCACCAGTTTTATGGAGGATGGTGGGCTGGTGGGGAAGAGGAGGGAGAAAAGACTGGGAAGAAGGGGAAGGTGGTGAAAAACAAGAGAAAACTAGGTGGAAGGAAAGAAAATGACACAGCAAATACTAGAGAAGGACAAACGGCAGGTCAGCCTGAGAGCTGACGGCAGTAATCCCTGGTTAGAGGTCAGCGTTGACCGGTCACCTCTGTGTACTGCCCACCCAGCTGCACTAATCCTTAAGTCTTCACGGGGAAATCTGGGCTCACCAGAGTGAAGATGGATTATTTCCTGGGTATAAAAGCGCTGAAAGAGGAATACCAGACACTTTCAAAAACTCAAGTCTAAATTCTACAGCCTTCACTCTAGTTAAAACTAGCTCTATTTCTCCTTTACTAGGACTGGCTGGATTTTCCACTTCTAACAGCCTAGTTCACACAATTCTCCAATTCAACCAATTCTGTGGAAGGCCTACTATCTGGGGGCGGGGGCGGACATAGCAGAACAAAACGGAGGGGCTGCCCCTTCACAAGGCTGATGAGTGACACAGAGGGAGGAGGCGGACCCACCTTTAGTGCTCCCTGCCGGTCTCCAAAAAGGGAGCCCAAAAAGGGACCGGGGGAGCAGAAGGTCTCCTTGGACACTCCCGCCCCCACACTCAGTTCTTTCAAGGGCGACTCAGAGTCCTAGCCAAGGAGAAGGAAAACGGAGTAAATCTAAAGACTGACAAGAAAATATTAAATGTTACAGTTAAAGTGCACCCTGATTCAAAACAAAACAAAACTCTAAGTGTTCAAACTGAACACTGCATTCATTATCTGTAACCACAGAGACTGTAACTCCTGAAATGAATAAACAGCCAGCGTATTTTTAGTAATACTTAAATGAGTTCATAAAGATGAGCCAACCTCCTGTATTACGAGATCCTGAAGTACCTTTGGAATCATTAAGAAGCAAATTGTGTTCATTGAGTTGTACTGTTCAGTATATTTCTTGCACTTTGAATACTGGTTATCTCATGTTAGGAATCATGACTTAACATGTGGCCTGCCTCAGATATACCTCAACTAATGGGCTCCATAATCAAACATGTTTGGGAAGTGTTGCACATCCTAAACATGGCTTGGAGGTTCACAATGTGTTCTTGGAAATTAAGTTTTCTGACAAATCCTGTATTAAAGAAATCTGACAAATTTAGTCTGAGACAGGAAATGGCAACCCACTCCAGTGTTCTTGCCTGGAGAATCCCAGGGATGGTAGAGCCTGGTGGGCTGCTGTCTATGGGGTCGCACAGAGTCGGGCACGACTGAAGTAACTTAGTAGTAGTAGTAATATTTCCCAAACTAACTTGACCACAGAAACTTTATTCATTTAATACTAAGGGTCCACAATTGCTTCATGGAACACACGTGGGATATGCTACAGGTGCAAGGGATGCACTGCTTAATTCATCTGAAAATGCAACTGATTATCAATCTCCCAGCATTCTGATGAACTGGTGTTTACTACATGGTATAGAAATACAAAAACTTCCCCAGTGAACTTCTGACTGGAATTCACTCAATAAGCTGACTTACTATATTTTAATAAGAAGTTATTTTTTAATGAGCTAAACTGGGACCTTTGTATGTTTATATAAGGGAATTTAAATTCATTGTGTAATAATTTGACTTTGCTACATTGCTGAAAGCTTATATTCTCTAAACATGGGTTTTTCAATTTCCAGAACATACTGAGTATCTTAATTTCAGAAGATTAATTCCCTTAAAGAGAAAAACAGTGAATTAAAAATATGCTGATATTTACCTCTGCCTATCACTTGACAGGGCGCGACCTGGCGACTAAACCGCCACCATCACTTGATTTGGGCTTCCCTGGTGGCTCACTAGACAGGCCTAATTACAAACATCTGTAACTGAGATGTGGCATCAACATGTTGGAGTTCATGAATAACAAGCATGGGACTATTAATTTTGTGGCTGTGGTGTTATTTATAATTTGGCTCCTCCTCTTGAAAAACTAACCTTAAATCTTGCACCGGAGGTTTTATGGAATCCAATTCCAGTGGCTGAAAAAGTTTCATCATTCCGTTAACAACAAAAACCAAACTCAACATTTATTTAGCACCTATTATATGTATGCCACTGGATAAGCCCTGTAATGATGAATACATTTTTCTGGGTCCCCACTCAAGAAAATGGGTCTGACAAGACTCTTAGAAACTCAGGGGTCCTCCTGACAATGTGGGTGGCAGAGAGCAAACTGCTGCACTGGAGATGCTTACAAGACACCTCGGTGAATTTAGGACATCCACAACTGCCCCCAGTAGGCCAATAAGGCACAAGACTTCTTGAAAAGCTACTGGTGTTAACTAAAAACTTACTATTACTTAATGCGAGATAACCAGTATCAGATCTGGGTTAAAAACTTGAAAGCAGTTAAAGCTTCGCTATTCAACTTCACCTGTGTAACACTTTAAAAAAGAAAGTCAGGTAGCTTAACCACAAGCATTACAACAGTATTAAGTGCAGCTTAGGTAAGTAGTTCAAAACTATCACAGGGTTCTTCAATGACTCTGTAGGACTCCCAAATGTGATGAACAGAGTGAACCTGAATTTTCAGAGTGCGTATGAGGGGGGGAGAGTGTTGCATCTACGTTATGCAAAAGACTTTTCACTTTCATGTAGAAAAGGCATGATGACTGCTGGAAATTTAAGAGAGAAAATGAATCAATTTCTAACCTTCTAACTGGAAGATCTAGCAGTAAGCAAGAAAATCAAGCCAATTCTACAAATGACACAGCAGTAGAGAGACTGATGAGCCTCAACAATCTATACAGCGGTGCATACAGGAATATTTCCTCCTAGATTAAACAAAAGCATGAATTCCAGCTCTATCATTTCAAATCAGAGAACTAGAAAGCGTCTGCAGTCTGTCTTCATGAACTTTTTTTCCTTTTTTAAGAAAGGAAAAACACCTTTCCTTTAGAAAACCTTAACAAAGACGAAGCCCAGAAACTTTGGCAAAACACAGCCAAGGCAACAGGCGCTGAAGAAGACACGCAATTTTAAAAAGTTACCAAATGTCCCAGTAAGAGTGGTTGATAAATTAACTTCGTTCTGCTGAACGCTTCAAAAACTGCGTTTCTGATAGTATTTTCTAATTACACAGGCTTTAAGAACAACATGTATGCTAATAAACGGGGACCTCAAATACATGTTCAATGAAGCAAAGCTGATATTCCAGATTACATTTTAAATAGTCCAAAGAAAATGGAAAACTGCAACTGCAGGCTTGCGCAAAGCCCAAACCGGGAAAACACAACTGGGCGGCAGGGTCCACTACCCCGGCTTCGCAGGCTGGCCGCCCTTCCCTTCCACCGGGAGAACCAGAAGAACAAAGTTCACACTGACTGAACGTTCAGGGTCGCGCCAGAATATCGCGGGGTCGGGGGAGGGCGTCCTCCGCACCCGCTGTCTGGTAGGGAATGGATTCAAGCGCCTCGGTCAAGTTCACGGCGGTCCCCGCCCCAGACGGCGCGACAGACGTGCCCCGGGAACCGACGCCGCGGTTCAGGGAGCGTCCTCCTCACAACTCGGCTAAGCGGGGCCCCCAGGACCGAGGTCGGTCCTCCTCCAGGCGCCGCCCGGGCCAGGACGGTCCGCGGGCGTCCGTCAAAGCCGGGCGAGAGGGCACCGCGGCCGAAGACGGAGCCGCGCCCGGCCCTGCGGGAAGGCTGCCGCCCCGCGGGGCCCGAGTTTCACCGCGGACCGCAGCCCCGGAGCCGCCCGCCCGCCCGTCGCCCCTTTACCTTGCTGCCGTTGCCTCCGCGAGGCTCGGACTCTGCGAGGCTGGAGCCCGGGTCGCGGGTCGAGGCGGCCGTCTTCTGGCCGGGTGGGAGACTCGGCCCGCCGGGCGGGAGCGGCGGCGCCGCGGGGCCCGGCACGTCCTCGGCCTCCTTGCCGCCGGGATACACCCCACGGCTCTCGGAAATGTGGATGCTCGGGGCGCAGCCCATGCTGGCGGCAGCGCCGCGGACACGCTGGCGGGCAGCCGCGATCCGGTCAGTAAACGGCCCGCCCGGCGCCTCGGGGCCGCCGCGTGCGCCGTGTCATCTCCGCCTGGGCGGGCGGCGGCGGCGAGCGCGGGTCTCCCGTCAGGAAGTGCGGCCGCCCCTTTTATCGCGGTGCGGGCGCGGCGGCGGCGGCGGCGGCGGGGAGGGGGCGATGGGGCGGGCAGCGCACCGCGGCCGCCCCTCCGAACATGCCCTTCCAGAGGAGGGAGCCGCCGGCCGTGTCCCCTCACATCGCCGCGCTCGCCTCGGCCGCGCCGCGCTTCCGGGGAATTTCGGGGGAGGAGATTTGCGCTCTCCCGGCCCGAGAGCCGACAAGTCCCCGCCGCGCGAGCGACGCCGCCCTCGCCGTGAGGCGGCGCGACCCCCCGGGGGGAGGTGCGCTCCCGGCTACGCCCGCTCCGGCTCCGGAGGCGCTGTGGCCAGCGCCTCCAGAGGCCCCGGGCTCTCACGTCTTTCTGCCGGCCGCCCCACGATAAATGCCCTTGGTCCGAGGGCTGGTGGCGGAGAAAGCTAGAATAGATCTCTGGCGGTTGAGCGGTGCAGGCCGGAGGAATCCCGCCGGGACAGGAAGGCCGCGTCCACCCCGGGAGGGACGGAGGGACGCGGACCTGAGGCCGCGCCGTCGAGAAGCGCTGAAGCGGCGGCGCTCGCCCAGGAGCTGCGGGCGGCGCGGCGCAGCTCCGGCTCCGTATTCCCGGCCGGGTCTTGCCGGCAGCACGCCGCGCCCAGCCCCCAGCGGTGACCTCCAGCGGGTGCTGGCGTCAATGCAAAGCAGCTGGGGTGCCTGCCGCCGCCTCCCGGCTCCGCCCGCCACGGAGCATGCGCGGCCACGACGGGAGGGGCGCGCGGCCAGGCTGCGGGAGGGAGAACGACTTACCCATGGCCGCACGTGGTTACCCCAGAGCCAGTGGTCTCTGATCTCCGGCCTGTGGCCACTAAAACCCATATCGCAGAGTTCGAATCCCGGCTCCGGAACTTAGCAGCTGTGTGACTTCGGTCAGGGCCCTGTCTCTGAGCCATTCAAGAGCCATGAGGGGGAGGGTAGGGGGTGACGGGTGTTACTGACTCGGGCTCAGTCCTTGTCCTCGCGTGCCAAGACCTGGAGCCCTAGGCCCGCCTACACCGGCGACTGGGAGGCTGGGATGACAAGAAGCCACGTTTCGTGGCAGGCTGGGGATGCCTTCCTACTCGTCCTTAAGCAGAGGAGGCCTGTGATGACGCCACCCGCTCACTGTGTGACCTTGGGCGAATCACTTAGCCTCTCTGTGCTGGGTCTCCTCCCACGATCAGCTGGAGAGTGGCACCCCTGGGTGTGCATCACGTACCCTGGAGCTGCCCACCTCAGACCCACCCTCAGTCCCGCCCCTCCATCCCTGCGGCTCGCGGTCAGCGGAGACCCCGGCACCGCTGGTCTCTTTCCTCTGCCGCCGTCCACACCTTTCCTAGCGCGGCCCTGGAACGACCCTGAGGTGCCGCCCACTCCCGCCGTGGTCCGGCTACTGTGAAGACCTGGAGGGGTATTCCGGGCTGGAGTCCCTGCTGCGGCGCTGGCACTGCCGCAGGGGCTCCAGCGCCGGGTTCCCTGCGGCGGCTCAGGCTTCAGGGTGCTAGGGAACCTAAGATCCACAGCCCCCGCGCCCCCTCCAGCAGGGATCTTTAGGGCCCGAGGTGGGCACCGGCCAGTTCCCTGAGGGCAGCCGAGCAGAAAGGGCCGGTAACCGGGGAGCAGCTTCCCGCTACTGGCCCTCTTTACTAACCTAGCTGGCCCAAGCCACTGGCACATGACTTACATTATCAAGTTCAAGCACATTTAGCAATAATCATAATACCCTCCATGCCTTATAAAAATACCAACGGCTCAATGATGATGTCTTAAAAGACACAAGGGAAGATTTTTACTATCACCAGTAATTCTACTAAAACTGCAGTGTTTTCTGCCTCAGTGCTCCTGGGTTTAGAAGTTAATTTTTCCAGGCAGAGCCTTGACTCTTCTAAACAAAGAGTAATTGGCGAAGAAAATGCTTTCAACCATCAGAGAATTTGAAAGTCTGTCTCAGACCCTCTGTCCTCCCTGCCCTGCCTCACTGAGAAGTCTGGCCTTGATGACTACCAGCACTGACCTTGCCTCCTTCCAGCACTCCAGGGTGCCTCCTGGGCCCACCTTCTAATACAGGACATTGTTGTCCTGGCCTCTCTCTAGAAATCCTTGAGCCCTGCTCTAATTAGGGGTGAGGACACTTACCCCCAGCTGACCCTGATCCCCTTATCCACTAGCTGGTCTCCTGCGCTGCCCTGTGCTGTCCTGAGCTGGTCACTTACCCTCTGTTCTCAGAGAACTGTTGCATAGCCACATTAACTGATTTCCAGGTCTGCAATTTAGGAATGCTAAACTTAGATACCTAAAACCAAAAATGAAGTAGGAGCAGGCAGGAATGGTGGGAGACATTTGCCTATTTCTGGGGTCACAAGGAGCAACCCGCCACTCACTTTCATTCATACTCTGGAACTCAGCCTGGACACTCCAGGAAGTCACAGCTTCCCCCCTCACCTCAGCTTCAACTGCCTAGCACCAATTCCACCACAGCCCTCCTTCCCTGGCCATCATCTGAACCTCAAAGTCCCTGAACACTTCTCTACCCAGTTTCCCCAGACCTCAGTGACAAGGGACACAAAAGGAGTCACAGTGACAGAACTGACCCAAACTTCACTGGCATGTGCCACTCACTGGCTCACCCAGGACTCCTGAGCCCCTGTGAAGAATCCCTCCACATGGATGTGTGTGAAGAGAGCTCACACACAACCCCACTCCTGCTGCAGGAGAGGCACCTCCAGCCATGTGGGTACCTGGAAGTTGGTGGCATGCAGGAGAACATACTCCCCCACCACCCCAATCCATTCTCCCCCCCAATCCATTCTCCCCCCCTGCTTGACCCTCCACCAGGCTCAAACTTGTCAATGAATGTCGACTTCAGTTCTTATTCTGCGTGAGGTCAATGGGACTGGGAAAGGACTCAGCCAAGAGACAGAGGCCAGCCTGGCATCCCCACTCCCACCCCCCAACATACACAGGCCATTTCCAGGAGACTCCTCAGTCGTCTGACCCCTCCCCAGTTCATGAGAGACATGAAGATGCAGCGTTCCACGCAGCTTTATTCTATGTAAAACCCAAACCAACTTGGTTTCCGCGCCTCTTACACGTAAACTGATCCTTTTTTTTTTGCAACTGGTGCTCCCTCGTGGCTTTCTTTCCTCCCTCACCTGGGAGTCAGCATTCAAAGGCTGCTACTGGTGCCCATCTTTCTGCTCCTCTCCTTGCCTCCCCACTGAACTGGGCTGGAAGCAGCCAAGAGCGAGAGAGATCTCACACCCTGAGGTGCGAATCCCAGTCCTGCCACACGCCCTCTCTCCAAGCCACTTTCCTTCACTGTAAATCTAGGATTAATGATATCTACCCCTCAGGGATTAAATAGGCTAACTGATGTCAGATGCCCAGAATAATTACTGAGCGCCTGTGTCTTAGCTTGCCAACTTCTCCTGGTCCTTTCAACACCATCTTCCTGCAGGCCTGCCCCTAGACTGCCAAAAACTGCTGGAGGAAATAAAATTACCCCGAGGATCCATACCACTACAAACCTGTGGCATCAGACTTCGGTTCATTTCTCTAAATTGCAAGATTTTGTACAATGTGATTTTTAAATCTTTTTAAATCACATTCATATGTGCTAGAAAAATAGTAAAAAAAAAAATTTAAATTAGCATAAGTATGTGCAGAATTATTAGCATATGTGCAGAAGCAAAGGAAAGCCTTTCTTCCTTCCCCACTCCCTTTCTTCCGTAGAGGTAACTATTGTTAACAGTTTGGACCATATGCTACCAGACCTGTTTCTATGTTAAATAATCTCACACACACACACACAGAGCTATTAGAATATCACAAGCAGGGCTGCAGTGAACATTATTGAGTGAGTGAAGTTGCTCAGTCGTGTCCGACTCTTTGCCACCCCATGGACTGTATCCTACTAAGCTCCTTCCTCCATGGGATTCTCCAGGCAAGAGTAATGGAGTGGGTTGCCATTTCCTTCTCCAGGGGATCTTCCCAACCCAAGGATCGAACCCAGGTCTCCCGCATTCCAGGCAGACAGTTTAACCTCTGAGCCACCAGGGAATTCTGAACATCCTTGAATGCACCTTTTTCTGTTAAGATGGACTCCTAAAAGTTGAATTGTCTGATGAAAAGGTATGTATCCTCTCAACCCATCCCAGCTCCAGAAGGGATGAAAGGAAATGAAAACAGAGCCAGGCTGAGCTCTATGAAAGGGGGAACCCTTTAGCCACGCCCTCTGCACCTGGATAGGGAGGATCTAGCCACCCCAGATACAAAACCTCTGTTGATCTTCCTTTCCAGGCCCCTGGTCGTCTTACCTTCATTTCTCTCCGTACTCCCAAGCCCTGAGTACAGTGTTTGAATGTTCCTGCCTTTCTCAGGTAAGGGACTGGATGATCCGCCCTGAAGGCCAGAACTGCAAGGAGAGAGCAGCAGTTCCCATAGTTGATGACGGCGAGAGAAGCCCCCAGATGCTGTCCTCTGACTCCACACCCAGGTGCGCCCCAGCACTTCTCTCCTCTGTTTGACTCTGGACCTTGGTACTCAGGATTCTCCTGGAGCTTAGAACTAACCACCCACTATGCACCCTCTTTCTCAGAATGGCCCTATTTGCTCCTGCTATTTCAGACTCCTCCACTCCCAACAAGGGGGCTCGTCCTCCAGTGCCAGTTCCCCGCTACCCTTGACTCCAATCACACTTTCCCACCAGGTCAAGGGATCACACCTCTCCCACCTACTAGAGACAGTCTCAGATTACAAACACTGCTGTATTTGGTTGTAAAGGTCAGAGCCGCACTCTGCCAATTCAGCCAGTGTTAGTTGCTCAGTTGTGTCTGACTCTTTGTGAACCCATAGACTATAAACCGCCAGGCTCCTCTGTCCATGGGATTCTCCAGGCCAGAATACTGGAGTGCATTGCCATTCCCTTCTCCAGGGGATCGTCCCAACCCAGGGATTGAACCCAGGTACTTCTTGCTTCATTTCCCCAGAATACAGGAAGGGAAAGGGAGCTCAGATCAGGGCCTCAGATGCCACTAGGACCTTCTCACAGTCCTGACTGCTCGACTCTCGACATAATTTCTTGTGATACTGAAAACATGACCTTTCGGAGCTCCCATCTCTACCTTCCCAGTCCCACAACGACACTGTCGGTTTCCACTGCAGAGAAAGTTCCTTGCCGAGGTTCCTAATTTGGAGTGTCCCTACCCCCAGGACCCCATGCTTAGAGAGGCTCCAGTCTTGGTTGATGCTCGACCGTATTGAAATTCCTAACAAGTGTTGAACAAGAAGCCCCATATTTTCATGTCCCACTGGGCCCCACAAGTTCTGCAGCTGGTTCTGCCTCCCACCTCTGAGAAGTGCTTTGTTCAAGTGTGTGTGCAGGGGAGAGAAGCACAGGGTAGTGCCAGCAAGAAAGGTGGTGTCTCGAAAAATTCACAGGGCCTTCCCTGAAGGTCCTGTTGTCATTTCACAACAAAGTCCTTGCCTCCGTCTGCCCTGGACCCAGCATCCCAGCCTGGCTCAGCCTCTGGCCTCACCCTACCTCCCTGGTAAGTGGGACAGGCCTCAGGTTACCTCAGGAATGGCCACCTCAAGAAGCAGGCCACAGCGGGTGGATAACTATTGGCTTCCCCTCCATGAGAGCAGGAGTAGGGGAGCAACACAGGGTCCCCCAGCCTAGAGGAGGAGAGCAGTGTGTCCAGACAGCCCTGAGAAGGGACCCTGATGATGCCAGCCAGCCAGACAGTGTTAGGATTTCTGCCAAGCACACCACGTGTGTGACCTCATTTATTCCAAAGGCACTGAAGCTTTTTAGAATGAGGGCTGATGCAGGTCTTTAATAACCCAATACCTATCCTCTATAAAGGCTCTGAAAGACAGAAGGATGCTTCTTTAATACAATTAAGTGTATTTATTTCGAGCTAAGAGCTTTCAAGATATTTAATAGTGAAGCCCTAGAATACTCCCCAGGGCTGGGACACAGCAGGTCTACTCTGAAGAGAGTCCCAAGAACAAAAAGCACTTGACTGGAGCATAATTAATGGATTCAGAAATAAAACCAAGGGCAGCCACCCTCGCTACTCTTACCTAGTGTTGTCTAGATGGTCTGAGAAATGCAATGAGGTACGGCTTAGAAATGACAGCACAGATATTTGGACTGGAGAGAAAATTGATCATTAATGGTGGAGAATATAGCTGTATATCTAAAATACTCAGTAATCAATGCAAGAGTTATTAAGATGAAAGATTTCTCTAAAGTGACCAGATTAGAAGTAAATAAGTGAAACTTCCCTTCTTTGAAATGAGAAGCTGAATCACAAAATGTTAGCTCTAAAAGGGACCGAGAGGACTTCCCTAGTGGTCCAGTGGTTGAGAATCCACCTGCCAGTGCAGCAGACACTGGCTCGATCCCTGGTCCTAAAAGATTCCACATGCTATGGAGCAACTAAGCCCGTGCGCCACAACTGCTGAGCCAGCGTGCCGCGGCTCCTGAAGCCTCCGGCAACAAGAGAAGCCCACACGCCAAAACAAAGAGTACCCTCCATCACTGCAACTAGAGAAAGCCCGAGCAGAGCGGCAAAGAGCCAGCGCAGCCCCAGATAAACACATAGCTTAATTAAGGAAGAGTGATACTCTAGACTATCAATGGCCCGTCAGAAAACACAATGACAAAATGGAACCCAGGTTTCCCCAGACTTCACCTGGGTCACCATGGTGGTCATAACCCACATTTCGCTGGCTCTTTCCCCTCTACTAAGGCAGGCTCTAGCCTCGTTTCCCCCAGTTACTTCTGGGAGTGTCTGAGGGAAGGTAGTGAGATCACCCGCCATCCTCTCTGTTGCTGGTATCCCTGTACCACATTAATTGCAGGGCCTCTGGCCCAGACTCCTGACGCTGTGAAAGCTGAGGCTTTTAGGGCACTGGGCTCCAAGCACACACTGGGGGAAAAGGACACACTTATAGGGTCACCAACCATGTATCAGTTTGCCCAAGACTGCTGGTTTTAACACTGAAAGTCCTGCATCCTGGAAACCCACAATCCAGGCAAACCAGGCTGGTTGATCACCCTACACCTCCTTCATACACACGTGTGCACTCACATACATACGCACATAAACACACACACAGTGCCTCACGTTGTCTCCTAGGCCCTAAAGCCATGCTGTTTGTACCCTGTGTCTTGCAGAGTTTATATCTGGGCAAAGAGCCCTTCTGGGTTTCCTTGATGGCTCAGCAGTAAAGAATCCACCTGCAATGCAGGAGACTGGGGTTCAATCCCTGGGTAGGGAAGATCCCCTAGGGAATGAAATGGCAACTTGCTCCAGTATTCTTGCCTGGAAAATCCCATGGACAGAGAACCCTGGTGGACTCCATGGGGTCATAAAGAGTCAGATATGACTTAGTGACTAAACACACACATACACACACATATAAACATGTGAAAATTCTATGACATTCAAATATCTGCATCCATATATGAAGTTTTACTGGAACACAGTCACACCCATTTGTTTACACATGTCTATTGTTAGGGAAATTAAACAAATCATTTTGTTTAGGCTTAGGAAGCGAAACAGAGCAGGCCTTTGACCCTTGCTTCTAACCTGCCTGGACACTGCCATGTGAGTGAGTGCCTGCTGTGAGTGCAAGACTTCCAGCACCACAGATAACATGGGGGAAGCATTTTGAGATTATTGAGCCCCTGGCGGGGACCTGGCCAACAAAGCCCCAGGCTTAACAACATTCCAAGTTTTACAAGACAAAACAAACAGCATTAAAATGAAACCAGGCTTGCAATTTGGTCACTGATGATGATATCAGTTTGAGTCCTGGGATTATAAGCGGGAACCCAGAACTGCAATCTTTGAGGTCTTACCACGGAGCAGACGTGCTGCCTGGGATCTGGGCTCCAGATGTGCTGTGACAAGGGACTTGCCAGCGCTGTTTAGGTCTGATGTTTGTCAAAACCAAGTTTGGGCCTCTCGGGGTGTCAGACTTTGATGGAAGACGGATCTGTAAAAAAAAAAAAAAAACAAGTTTGGTGATGTGTCCTTTGCTCTCTATATTTCTCTTTTCTTTTAACGTTAGTATATTGAAAGTAAGTTAGATAATTCTCTAATAAATATATGTATTATTTATTTGTATATAATCAGTGGCTTCTTTTGTTAACAAATCCTTTGAACCTGAGACGAAAGTGAAAACTTTGGGCAAAACATCTATGGCTACTTTTGCAATTCTTCCAGCGTCAGTCCACAAACTTTCTCTTGGGGACTCAGACTCACACCCATGCCTGGGTAGTGCAGGAAAATCCCAGAGCCTGGTGACTTTCCCTGTTCTCCACCCTTACCAGACAAACATGCTCCTTCCCACCCCTTCCATCAACCTGCCGCAGCATCAGCTAACCTTGGAGCCTGCCCTACATAGAAGCATCACCATCTACATCTCCCCAAAGCCCTATGAGGTTAATGTTATCTATTGGGGCTTCCCTGGTGGCTCAGACGGTAAAGCATCTGCCTGCAATGCGGGAGACCCAGGATGGATTCTGGGCCAGGAAGATCCCCTGGAGAAGGAAATGGCAATCCACTCCAGCACTCTTGCCTGGAAAATCCCATGGACAGAGGAGCCTGATAGGCTATAGTCCATGGGGTCGCAAAGAGTCGGACACGACTGAGCGACTTCACTTTCTTTCTTTCACTACTGGGGGAAAACGGAGGCTCAGAGAGGTTAAATAACCTACCCTAGGTCACACAAACACCAGACAGCAGAACCAGGCTGCCTGAGCTGATGCCAAAGCCCAACCTGTCTCTACTGTGCCAGCATTTCCACAAAAGTAAGCCTTGGCTTACTTCTAACAAGTTGTTGTTCTTGTTATTTAGTTGCTAAGTCATGTCCGGGCCCATGAACTGTGGCCTGGCTCTTCTGTCCGTGGGCTCTCCCATGGACATAATGGAGAGGTTGACATTTCCTTCTCCAGGGTATCTTTCAGACCCAGGGATGGAACCCACATCTTCTACTTTAGCAGGCAGATTCTCTACTGCTGAGCCACCAAGGCAGCCCTGATAAATAAGCTACATATGGGAAACTGAGGAGCCAAACATCATGGATACTCGAGGAGCAGAAAGTGAAATATGACACATCCCAGAGCAAATGCAGGCTGCTTCACTACCAGGATAAACGGGAGATGAAATGCAGGGCAGCACACTGTTTACCAAAAGTATTTGGGGCTTTTGAAATGTCAGCCGCGATGATCGTGAATCACTCCTCTTAAAGCCCTTAATCCAGGGTAACCCTCCTTTTTCCGCTGGCTCCTCTCCTGATTCATCAAGTTGCCTCTGCTGGCCTGAATCACCAGCCCAGAGTTCTGGGTCTCAGGCCTCCCAGGTTCCATGGGAAAATTGTCATTCGCTTCTCTGGGGAGGTGTGTCCTGTTAAGTGTTCCCAGGCCTGCTTGCAGGGGAGAGAAGGCTTCCGAGGGGGAAGACTCCAGCCTAAAAGAAAAGTGTAGCTGGAAAAAGTCAAGGTGACAGGCGGAGTCTCATTGTCATAACCAGGGTCCCAGATTTACCCTTCGTGCACAGTCTCTCTTGAGCATCTAGCACGTGTAGTCACTGGGCTGGATACTGGGGACGCAGCGATGGCAACATAGCCCCTGCCTATTAATGGAGCCCGTAAGCTGAGGTTGAAGGTAGGCGTCGTTCAACTTCATAAGAGTATAATTATAAGTTGACGAGTGCTGTGACGCACAAGGAGCTCTGAGTGTGTATCACAGCAGGAAATGATTTAACCTCGGATAGAGGAGGGTGAGTACCAGGATGTTTTCCCTAAGCTGAAATATGACTAGATAGCTGTTCTTCATGCCCAGCACCCATTCATCCTTATTGTTCAGTCGCTCAGTTGTGTCCAACTCTTCACGACACCGTGGACTGCAGCACACCAGGCTTTCCTGTCCTTCACCACCTCCCAGAGCTTGCTCAAACTCATGTCCATCAAGTCGCTGATGCCATCCAACCATCTCATCCTCTGTCATCCCCTTCTCCTCCTGCCTTCAATCTTTCCCAGCATCAGGGTCATTTCCAATGAGTCAGTTCTTCGCATCAGGTGGCCAAAGTACTAGAGTTTAATCTTCAGCATCAGTCCTTCCAATGAACACTCAGGACTGGTCTCCTTTAGGATGGACTGCTTGGATCTCCTTGCAGTCCAAGGGACTCTCAAGAGTCTTCTCCAGAATTCATCCTTGAAGCTACCTCATTTTCCTCTGGGAACCCATGGTCACTCCTAGTATAATCTCAAGCTATTGGGGTGGGATATTTAGGACGCACCACATCCCTGGCTATAGAAATTAACCTAGAAATAGGCACATGATCTAATCCAGAGTTAATGAGTGTCAGTGTTATTGGTTGAACCCCTGATCAAGCCATACCTAAAGTTAGAACTACATTTGGACTTTTCAACTTTAGCAAATTCTGCTTTTGATTAAGCCTTTTTGTGGGTCTAAAATTTTGGTCTCTTGCAACTAAAAATGTCCTATCTGAGCTACAAGGATGAGTCAGAAAGTCATATGTAGGATATACAGCAGTGAGTGAATGGCGAGTAAGTGAAAGTCTCTCATTCTTTGTGACCCCATGGCCTATACAGCCCATGGCATTCTCTAGGCCAGGATACTGGAGTGGGTAGCCATTCTCTTCTCCAGGGGATCTTCCTGACCCAGGGGTCAAACCTGGGTCTCTTGCACCGTAAGCAGATTCTTTTCACCACAGCCACCAGGGAAGAGATCAGTGGGCAGGAGGAAGGGAAAAGCCGGTCTGGCTCTGGCAGCATCGTGGCAGTGGCTGTGCCTGGGTTGGTGGCAGCAGTAGTGGGAGGTGGGGTGAGCTTAGGGGGCAGGACCTCTAGCAGCTCAGCAGCGAAGTGTGTGTCCTCCTGGAGCCAAGCAGCTTCCTTACCCGTGGGAAACACCCTTGTCACATTTCTATGTCTCTAGCTCTTTCAACACCTGTTGGCCAATTCCCCTCATTAAATCGTTATCTTTGCCTGAGATACCTCAAGAGGTTTGTGATTTCCTGGCTGGCCACTGATGGATGTAATCACCGATGGGGTGACAGTATGAACTGCTGCTCTCGTCGGCAGGTGTGGCTCCCAGTGGCCGCCAGGGTAGTCCACTGGGCTTAGGAAACAGCAGATGAGGCAGAGGAAGATGGGGTTTAATCTTGCTTCGTCTGCCTTGGGAGCTTTTAACCACTGTGCTAGAGCAACTTCTCATTAAGGTTATACTGAATTTAGAGGCAGATATATTTGAAGGGCTTGAGTTAATGCGGAAGAATTATGTCCCAGGATGACCATGGACTTATGGTGACTCTAGAGAAAAAATATTTTCACAGAGAATCAGATGTGTAGTTCCAGACTTGAGATCATGCAGGCCGGAACCAACAGCTTCTGATGAAATAGTTTGTCTGAGAGTCAGAATTACATTCACCCCTGACTGCCACCAGCTCCTGGTGGAGAAAGGCCATGGACTGGAGAAAGGCGCCCCCACTCTCCAGTCCCCATCTATAAAAGGAGGAGCCCAGCCATGACAGACACGGTTTGTTTCCTCGCCGACAGATAGCTGCCTCCTCTCACCTGCTTCCTGGGTCCTTCCCAGTCCATGGGGTGATGCTTGATTGGTTCCAGCCAATCGTGGTCATGCCTTTCCCCACATCAGAGATTGGTTTGGTCATGAGCATGTGATATACCCCTGGCCCATGAGATGTCTGGAGTGCTCTGAGGGGTGGTGTGGAGAAGGGTCTCTGGGAAGGTGTGCTCACTGAAGAAGAAACACAACAAAGACATATGGGAACTTCCCAGGTGGTTTAGTTGTTAAGACTTCACCTTCCAATGTATGGGGTGCATGTTTGGTCCCTGGTCGGGCAGCTAAGCTCCCACATGCCTCGAGGCCAAAAAACCAAAACATAAAATAGAAGCAATATTGTAACAAATTCAATAGACTTTAGAAATGATCCATATCCAAAAAAGAGAGAGAGATTGGATACTTTCTTCCTCTGGAATGACTGGGTGAGAAAAGGATGCTTGGAGCCATTTCAGCCACCCAGCCACCGTGAGGGGAGAGCCACCAACAGCTGGGAATGGCAGCGCGGAAAGATGGACCAAAACTGTGTCATCACTGTCCCCAGAGCATCATAGACCTGCCCAGCGTCTGAACTCCTCGTTATGTGATGTGAAACAGTTCCATTGTGTGAGCTGCTTTCAGCTGGGTCTCCTGTCAGCTGCAGCCCAAAGCCCTCCACCTGACATACGTGGCCACCAGTTGAATTTCCCTGTTCTTTTACTTTCTTTTTTAATTAAAAAAATATGTATTTATTTATGACTGTGCTGGGTCTTTGTTGCTGCATGTGGTCTTTCTCTAGTTGCAGCGAGTAGCAGCCACTCTCTAGTGGTGCTGTGCGGGCTTTTCTTTTTTTAAAAAAATATTTATTTGGCTGCCCGGGTCTTAGCAGTAGCATGCTAGATCTAATTCCCTGACCAGGGATCAAACCTGGGCCCCCTGCACTGGGAACGCGGAGTCTTAGCCCCTCAAGCACCAGGGAAATCCCTCTTTTTTTTTTTTTTCAAACATTTTATTTTGTGTTGAGGATAATCGATTAACAATGCTGTGATAATTTCAGGTGAACAGCTAAGGGACTCAGCTGTACACAGACACGTATTCATTCTCCCCCAGACCTGGGCGTGCAGACTCAGTAGCTGCAGCCCATGAGCTTAGTTGTCCCGCAGCATGTGGGATCTTCCCTGGACCAGGGATTGAACCCGAGTACCCTGCGCTGGCAGGCGGATTCCTAATCACTGGACCACTGGGGAAGTCCTCCCTGTCCTTTTTAGATCTAACATTCTTTGACTTGGCTTCTCTTTTCAAAGAAGGAAGCAGGCTTGGCAAGAGGGGACTTGTCCACGGCCACACTGTGTGTGACAGAATTCGGACTCCAGGCTGCTGCAGCCTCCCCCACCTTACCCGCTTTGTCTGAGCCTTACTACAGTGATGGTCAGTTCTTGTTTCTAAGAAATGCTTCATCATGCCACTCACAACCTCTCTGAGTGGGAGGGGAATACAAGATTGGATAAAGATGATCCTGGATAATCTCCCGCCCTGCAGCCTGCCCCTCTGCATGTGTGCCCTTGAGACCCAGAAGAACATGTACAGAAGTCTGGGTGGGGACAGGACGTTTTCCCAGCTCGTAATTAGTAACCTTGGCAGGGATGGTGCTGCCGGCCTCCGTGGACCACCCGATGACTGTGCTCCCAGCTGCAGCTGATCCAGAGGATCAGAGCTCAAATTTCCTTCTGAAAAGTGAGAGCCTGCCAGCACCCACATGAAGGACACAAAGAGCTCAGGGAATCCTGATTTCTGGCCCACCTTCAGGAGGAGAACCTCGTGTTAGTCTTTCAGTCGTGTCCGACTCTTTTCAACCCTGTAGACTGTAGACCACCAGGCTCCTCTGTCCATGGAATTCTCCAGGCGAAAATACTGGAGTGGGCTGCCATTCCCTTCTCCTGGGGATCATCCTGACCCAGGATCAAACCTGGTCTCCTGCATTGCAGGCAGATTCTTGACCATCTGAACCACCAGGGAAGCCCAGGAGAGCAGACTTGTGTAAATTAACGTTCTCCTGGCTCTTGGTGGCAGATTCTGAGATCCTCTTGGTTTCTGGCCATCCAAAGGACAGAAGCTGGAAGTCTCTGCTGGAATCAGCTCCATTCCAAAGTTGAGCAGGGAATCTCAGACAGGAGAGAATAGGGGAAGGATTCCACCCCTCCACAGAGATTTAGTCACAGAGCTAGCTGGAGAAGCAGGCAGCACCAAAGTTGTATCATTACAGCAAGCAGTTTTCTTTCTTTCTTTTCTTTTTTTTTTTTGGCTGTGCCACGCAGCACGTGGGATCTTAATTCCCCAACCAGGGAACTAACCTGTGGTCCCTGCGGTGGAAGCTCAGAGTCTTAACCACTGGGTGTCATTGTTGTTTACTTGCTCAGTCGTGCCCATCTCTCTTGCGACCCCATGGAACGCAGCCCACCAAGCTCCTCTGTCCGAGGTATTCTCCAGGCAAGAATACTGGAGTGGGTTGCCATTCCCTTCTCCAGGGGATCTTTCCAACCCAAAGATCAAATCTACATGTCCTGCACTGCAGGTGAGATCTTTACCACTGAGCCACCTGAGAAGCCCCTTAACTGCTGGACTGCCAAGGAAGACCATTACTTTTGTATTCTCACCTAAATGTGACTGTTTAGGCATGTAAAAGCCAAGTTGTCTTTCCCCTCGCAGTGCTTGTTCTTAGACCCTGGACGACCAGGTCAGATTTGTGAGGTTTGGAGTGATGGCCACAGTGGGGCCTGCAGCCTAGGAACCCACCTCTCCCTCTTCCCTAAACAAGGCTGATGATCTAGGTTTCCTCTCTTGTATCTGCCAAAGCCTTAGGTTGTGAGTCACAGAATCCAACATTGGCTGTTTTAAGCAAAAAAGGAATTTGGGAGAAAGGCTATCGGGATGCTTCGGCCTCTAAATAGCACAATAATAAGAGGACTTCTCATGTTGAATAACAAGAGGCTAGGCAACGAGTGCTCCAGGACTGGCTCCGTGGCTCAGAGGGGTCACATGGTTCCCAGCCCCCAGCATGACCGGATGACCCCACCTCCGTGTGCCTGCACCCTTGCTGAGCCCTCTTATGTTAAGTGCTGCTGTGATGTGAAGACAGGACACTGCAGAAATGTCAGCAGGTGACTTCTAAGCTATGGAGTCACTGTGGTTTCCACCTCGCTCTGTCCCTTGGATGGCTCGCTCTGGAGGAAGCCAGCTGAGGTGGAGTGAAAGTTTACTCAGCCATGTCCAACACTCTGTGACCCTGTGGGGTATAGCCCCCCCAGGCTCCACTGTCCATGGAATTCTTGAGGCAAGAATACTGGAGTGGGTAGCCATTTCCTTTTCCAGGGGATCTTCCCGACCCAAGGATCAAACCAGGGTCTCCTGCATTGCAGGCAGACTTACCACCTGAGCCACCAGGGAAGCCCGTGATGGGATGAAGACAGGCAGCTCTAGGAGAGGTCCATGTACTGAGGAACTGGGGCCTGTAACCAAGAGCCTAGGAGGGTGCCATCTTGGAAATGGACCCTCCAGGCCTGATCAGGCCTTCAAGGGTCTGCAGCCCCAACCAACAGTCTGACCACATCCTCGTGAGAGATTCAGGCCTGAACCACCAGCTTAGCCACACCAAGCTGGGCCTCAGACTGAATGTTTGCATCTAAGCCTCACAATACCCATGCACTAGGGTTATTGTTTTCCACAAGCAGTGGTAAAGAATCTGCTTGCCAGTGCAGGAGACACAAGAGACGTGGGTTCAGTTTCTGGGTTGGGAAGATCTCCTGGAGAAGGAAATGGCAACCGACTCCAGTATTCTTGTCTGGAGAATTCCATGGACAGAGGACCCTGGCAGGCTGCAGTCAGGGGGTCAGACATGACTGAGCACACACACACACACACACACGAATATGCACACTGTGCATGGGTTTATTTCTGGGCTTTCTATCTCGTTCCATTGATCTGTATTTCTATTTTTGTGCCAAAACTACACTCTTTTGATGACTATAGGTTCGCAATATAGCCTGATGTCAGGGAGACTGATTCCTCCAGCTGTTTTTTCTCTTGGAATTGCTTAGCTATTTGGAGTCTTTTGTGTTTTCATACAAATTTTTAAAAAATGCTATAGTTTTGTAAAAAAAATGCCATTGGTAATTTGATAGAGATTGAAGTGAATTTGATTGCCTTGGGCAGTATAGTCATTTTGACAATACTGATTCTTCCAATCCAATAAGGCCAGAGGCATCCCAGCACCTGAGCCTGCAGGGGGCTGGGTGGGGACAGGTCTCAGTGCCAAAGCAGTGACCTCAGCTCAGCTGAGGAATATACCACAGGGCCTCCACCACTGGTGTTCCTGCCCCTGCAGTGGGCCACAGCCGACCCCTGCCTCCAGGAGCCCCTCCAAGACCTGCAGGTAGGTCTGGTTCAGGTTCTAATGGAGTCACTGCTCTGTCCCAAGCCCCACTGCTCATGAAACCTTGTGTGTGCCCTCAAGAGTGGAGTCTGTCTCTCCCAGTCCTCTGGAGCTCCTGCACTCAAACCCAGCTGGCCATCAAAGCCAAATGTTCTGGGGGCTCCTCCCTCCGATGCCAGACCCTCAGGCTGGGAGCCTAAAGTGGGCTCAGAACTCACTCCTGTGGGAGAACCTCTGCAGGTGTGGGATTTGGTTACATCGTGAAAGTGCCCCTCCTCCCCTGTGACTTAATTCTCTATGATCATCATTTCTAATGGTGGTGTATTTCATTGTTGTGCTGTGTGCTTAGTCGTTCAGTCGTTTCCAACTCTTGGTGACCCCATGGACTGTAGCCCTCCAGGCTCCTCTGTTCATGGGATTCTCCAGGCAGGAATACTGGAGTGGGTTGCCATGCCATCCTCCAAAAAATCTTCCCAATCAGGGATCAACCTTCCCAACCCAGGTCTCCCACATTTACCATCTGAGCCACCAGGGAAAGGGATTCTGCAGGCAAAATTCTGAAACTCATCAGGACAAGGAACTCCTTTTTATATCTGTTCCATTTTCTTCCTTCCTGGAATAGGAATGTCTATAACTATTATCATATGTATTAGGCAGTTAGGAGACAGGAGTCCAGAATGGCGGGGCTAAAAGACAAGGGAAAAGCCCGCGAAAATAGAACAAAGGAAGGTCTGAGGACCAGAGTGAGGACCTCAGGTAGAACAAACAACCCTCCTGGCTGGCCCAGTTTACATAGGGCAGGCCCAGGGGGAGAAAAAACCTCTCTCTCTCTTTTGCTCTCTCTCCCCTCCTCTCCCCCCTACACACGCTGAGGTGCTTTTCTCTTCGCATCTTTGGGTCGACTTGCCCTCGCTCCTCGAGGATGGAATTTCCTGCTATTTTCTAAATAAAATAGAGCTGTAACACTGATTTGTCTAAGAGCTATAACACGGTCCGTTCAAGACCTGAGAGCTATAACACGGTCTGTCCAAGATGCGAGAGCTGTGACATGCCGAGGGCTTTAATGTCCGTCACTCCACTTCTTTGTTGTGACGAGACAGAACCGAGGAGCATACACTCGCCTGACATCTACGGTGCCGTGACTCGGATTTAATCTGACTGAAACAACCTTGGCACGGCCCCCGCAAGCAGGCCAAGCACAGCAGGAGCCCAGCTCAGCTAAAGCTCCCGGGTAGAAGTGGAACGCAAAGAAAACCCAGCGCAAGGGAAGTGACAAGAGGCCTATCATGCTGGAAACCGGGACACCGAAAAAAACTCCGCAGAAAGCTCACGCGGCTCAGTCTCAGACTCCAGAAGACCTGTGGTTAAGGCAGGAGGTCCTCGCTCCTATCGCTGGAGGGACATATGCCTAACGAAAGCTTAATTTCTTTACAACCTCTCCGTTACAACCAATCATTTCTTGTTTCCTCAAACCGCCCCCCACCGCCTCCCCGCCACGAACAGGTGGGCGGCAGTGGGAGCAACTGAGGGACTCTGGAGAGGCTGCTCTCTGGTATTCCCAAAGGCACTATCTGCTGAGCCCCAGTAGCCCGTGGGGGTTCTTCTGTCCTTACTCTTCTTCGTGCCAAGGATTGGGCCAAGGAAAACGGTGAGCACCGGTCAGATATTTAGCAGATTTTATGGCAAGCTATGAAGGGGATTCCTTGCATGTTTTTCCCACTGCTTTTTCATCCTGTTCTTCAGCTCTCTCTCCCGAGACTTGAGCCTGGCCAAAACCCATTAAGCTCAGACTGTGATGTCTCATTGCAAAAATTCAGTGAGAGACAAAGCGATAGGCAAGAGGTAGATTGCTTAGGATTCAGAGAGAAGCGCACTCTGCAGTGTGCAGGCCATGGAATGGGGCCTGGCTAGGTTTTGCAGGAGGGGTGAAATCATATGCTAATGAGTGGGAGGATCATCCCAGCCATTGGGGAACCACCCACTCCTCTGTCTTTTGACAGTCCTGCCACCTCTGGGTGTGTCTTTTGGTTTATAGATTGGGGATTAAGGTTTACTTGAATTTGACTTGTCATCTTGGACCCAACTGATTTTAATCAGTTTACATTATGCCCTTGTGCTGTGTCATTCTGTCAAAGGTTGTGCTCTGCCCCTTTCCCTCCTGTTTCATGCTCTTTTTCTGAGCCCCATCCAGACCCACAATGTCGCCTCTACAATCTTCTGGAGGGACAACCAGAAAATAGCTGGCCCTTGGGAGGGAAATACTGTATAATATCCAACCCCTCTAGATATTCAGCCCTTCATCTTCCATGTTTCCTACAGCATGTGCAACACCAGCATCTCTCAGTGAACCCGCTAGGGCGGGCGACAGGCACACAATGCCTGCTAGAAACCCACCAGCTGGCATCCCTTCAAAGGCAATTGGGCTTCCAGGGATAATGTTTACCACTTTAGGAGTTAGCCCTGCAGTCCGTTTGGGCCTAAACCCTTACCACCCTTCTCTTAAAGTTACAAACATACCCTTGGATCAAATTTCCACTCCATTTTTATGGAACATCTGGTCTGTTGCCTCTTAACAAATTTGTTCTTCAGCCAATTACTAACTCCTACAATCAGGACCCTACCCCTTTGTAGGCAACATTGCTCCACCCAGCCTATTACTAAAATACCTTAACGTCCCTAACAGGGCCAGATAACCCACTCCCTTGTCACTGCTTCTGTTATTACCTAAGTGGGTCTATGACAATGAAATGCTTACCAGGGGAGACAGCCTAACCTGCTCTTAAGGAGGACTAGGGGAAGAAATCAGTGACTTACAATCCCTTAGAGTAAGAAGACAAGGCTTATGACTGTTTCACTGTTTCCCAGTCTCAGGGCACAGGCTTGGATTGCTTTACATCATGATATCTATTCCCATCCACAGTGGACTAACCAGAAATGAGTTAAGAGTACAACTCCTTAATCCTACCCAGCACTGGTCATGCTGGAGACCTTGGGGATGCCCAACTCCAGTCCGGGAGTCCCAGGAGGTCGACCTGCCTTGACCTGCCTAGGGATCTGGTCCTTGAAAGGTTGTCACTCCTCAACCTGCTTGGGGATCCGCCAGTCCAGGGGTCCCAGGAGGTCATCACGCCTCGACCTGCCCAGGGACCCAATTCTTGGGAGGCCGACTTGCCTCGACCTGCCCAGAGATTCCATCTCCAGGAGGCTGTCATGCCTCAGCCTGTCTGGGGGTCTGCACTCTGACCGGGGGAAGCCTGGCTCTCAGGTTGCAACAGTACTGGGTAGGATAAGCTTCAAAAAGACTCACCCCTAAGGAAGTCCACCCATGGAAACTGAAGGAGACCTATTAGTTTTTTTCTTTTTCTTTCCCTCCCTGTCATGCCTGTCTTTCGGATGAGAAATAACCAATCCACTTCCCAGCAGACGCCCTTGAGATCCATCCTTGATAAGTGGAAGCTGTTCAACCCTCTAAGGAGAAGTCGCTTAAAATTCTTTTGTGCCACTGCGTGGCCACAGTATCCACTGGGGGACGAGGAACACTGAGGAACACTGAGGATGGGAGTTTAAATTACAATACCATCCTGCAACTAGAATTATTCTGCAAAAGACAAGGGAAATGGACAGAAATCCCTTATGTCCAAATTTTCTTCTAAGAGATATGAAAGAGCTCTGTCTTAAATATGGGATTGTTGTACACCCTAAAAGTGAACCTACTAGGCAAGTGGTGGTAGGCAGAGGCAACCAAGAGAAGAACCCCCTGCAAAGGCTCACCTCCCATGCCCCCAAAGAGACTGGAGCCTTCCATAGCTCCCGAGTTGTCTGGTGCTCCTTCCTTGTATCCAAACGTGCCCCCATATCCAGGAGCACCCCCTCCACAAAAGCCAGCTCAAGTATGTCCCTTAGTTGAAACTGGAGGAGCATTCAGACCAATCTGGGTCCATAAGCCCTTCTTCCTCTTAGAACTAAGACAGATCAAACAAGACCTGGAAAGCTATACAGATGACCCACGCAAATATATAGATACATTCCAACATATTATCTTGGCCTTTGACTTGATGTGGAAGGACAGCATGGTCATATTTAGTCAAACTTTATGTGACCCTGAACATACTAAGGTCTTAAAGGAAGCCCGAAGGTATGTAACAGGGCTTCACAGGTCAAGCGATAAATACCCAGTAGGAGAAACTGCAGTCCCCTCCTCAGATCCTAATTGGAATTATAATGACCCTGAGCACATCTGGGAAAGGGATCGTTTTCTAAGCTGTGTGAAGGCAAGACTGAAAGCAGCCCAACAAAAAGTAATTAGCTATGCCCGGGTCTCAGCAATAACTCAGGAGCCCAGTGAGAACCCCATTGCCTTTCTGGAAAGGCTAAAAGAGGCCCTCCAAAAGTTTACCAATCTGGGCAGAAAGTGAAGAGGAGCTAAAAAGCCTCTTATTGAAAGTGAAAGAGGAGAGTGAAAAAGTTGGCTTAAAGCTCAACATTCAGAAAACAAAGATCATGGCATCTGGCCCCATCACTTCATGGGAAAGAGATGGGGAAACAGTAGAAACAGTGTCAGACTTTGTTTTTTTGGGCTCCAAAATCACTGCAGATGGTGACTGCAGCCATGAAATTAAAAGGTGCTTACTCCTTGGAAGAAAAGTTATGACCAACCTAGATAGTATATTCAAAAGCAGAGACATTATTTTGCCGACTAAGGTCCGTCTAGTCAAGGCTATGGTTTTTCCAGTGGTCATGTATGGATGTGAGAGTTGGACTGTGAAGAAGGCGAGCACAGAAGAATTGATGCTTTTGAACTGTGGTGTTGGAGAAGACTCTTGAGAGTCCCTTGGACTGCAAGGAGATCCAACCAGTCCATTCTGAGGGAGATCAACCCTGGGATTTCTTTGGAAGGAATGATGCTAAAACTGAAGCTCCAGTACTTTGGCCACCTCATGCGAAGAGCTGGCTCATTGGAAAAGACCCTGATGCTGGGAGGGATTGGGGGCAGGAGGAGAAGGGGACGACCAAGGATGAGATGGCTGGATGGCATCACGGACTCAATGGATGTGAGTCTGAGTGAACTCCAGGAGTTGGTGATGGACAGGGAGGCCTGGCATGCTGCGATTCATGGGGTCGCAAAGAGTCGGACACGACTGAGCGACTGAACTGAACTGGGTCTCAGCAATAACTCAGGAGCCCAGTGAGAACCCCATTGCCTTTCTGGAAAGGCTAAAAGAGGCCCTCCAAAAGTTTACCAATCTGGACTTAGACTCTTATGAGGGACAGGTGATTTTAAAGGACAAATTCCTGTCCCAAAGTGCATCAGATATCAGAATTAAGTTACAACAGCTACAGCAGCAGGACCCTGCTGCCTCTTTAGATGAGATGGTCCAGACAGCCACCAATACCTTTTATAACAGAGAACAGGAGAAGGAGGTCAAGGCCCAGGAGAGGGAGAGAAGGAAAGAGACAAGGCATCCCAGATGCTGGCTGCCCTGCAGGGAAGCCCTATGGCAAACCCCAAGTCCTTGAAGGACAAGGCACAAGGCAAATGCATAATCTGTAGACAGGCGGAGCATTGGGCCAAAGAGTGTGCAAACCATGACAAGTCTCCTAAAATGGCTTGCTACAAATACCATCAACTGGGACATTGGGCGGCACTCTGCCCTCAGGACCCAAGAGCCTCAAGGTCAAGCGCCAAGCCTTCCCTCACGATGGTTCAACAGGACTGAAGCGGCCTGCTTCAGCCAGCCCACCTGTCACAGATAACCATCATGGGGCTGGAGCCAAGGGTGCAACTGGATGTGGCGGTAGGTCCAAGAATATCTTGGTTGACATGGATGCTACCTACTCTGTCTTGATCTCCTCCTCCAGAGCCTTCTCCTCCCAAACCTGTATCATTTTGGCTGCTACAGGGAAAACAACTACTAAAAGATTCACCCAAGCACTTCTTTGTTGCTGTGATGGACAAATATTTCCCCACCAGTTTCCAGTGGTCCCTGAGTGTCCTACTCCCTTATTGGGAAGAGATACACTCACTAAACTGGGGACCACCCTTGTGATGGGAAGCTTTTCAGCCCCTACAGCTTCTAGTTACTACTGAAGAACCCACTACACCTGCTTCAATAGAGGGACCAAAAACTATGGGAAGACAAAATTAACCCCCAGGTGTGGGACCAGGGGACTCGTGTGGACAAGCCCACAAAGCTGAACCGGTCATCATTGTCTTCCGAGATCTCACTTGGTTTCCTAACTGGAAACAATATCCCCTCAAAAGAGAGGCTTAGGAGGGACTACAGCCTTTAACAAATAAATTTCTTGCTTGTGGGCTATTGGTCTCCACAAATTTGCCATGTAACACCCTAATCTTCTCAGTAAAGAAAAAGGACAGAACTTGGTGAATGGTTCAAGATCTCTGGATCATAAATGAAGCTGTAGTCCTCCTCCATCCCACAGTACCCAATCCCTATGTAATTTTGGGAGAAATCTCACCCAGTGCCAAGTGGTTTACAGTCTTGGATTTCAAAGATGCATTTTTTGGCATCAGTTCAGTACAGTTCAGTCGCTCAGTCATATCTGACTCTTTGTGACCCCATGAATCACAGCACACCAGGCCTCCCTGTCCATCACCAACTCCCTGAGTTCACTCAGACTCACATCCATTGAGTCGGTGATGCCATCCAGCCATCTCATTCTCTGTCGTCTCCTTCTCCTCCTGCCTCCAGTTCCTCCCAGCATCAGGGTCTTTTCCAACGAGTCAACTCTTCCCATCAGGTGGCCAAAGTATTGGAGTTTCAGCCTCAGCATCAGTCCTTCCAATGAACATCCAGACTAATCTCCTTTAGGATGGACTGGTTGGATCTCTTTGCAGTTCAAGGGACTCTCAAGAGTCTTCTCCAACACCACAGTTCAAAAGCATCAATTCTTTGGCGCTCAGCTTTCTTCACAGTCCAATTCTCACATCCATATATGACCACTAGAAAAACCATAGCCTTGACTAGATGGACCTTTGTTGGCAAAGTAGTATCTCTGCTTTTGAATATGCTATCTAGGTTGGTCATAACTTTCCTTCCAAGGAGTAAGCATCTTTTAATTTCATGGC
The DNA here is from genome assembly GCA_006408695.1 of Aepyceros melampus. Lineage (NCBI taxonomy): Eukaryota > Metazoa > Chordata > Mammalia > Artiodactyla > Bovidae > Aepyceros > Aepyceros melampus. Next base: position 440,547 of record SJXQ01010540.1, on the reverse strand, counting down.
TGCAATCACCATCTGCAGTGATTTTGGAGCCCCCCCCAAAATAAAGTCTGACACTGTTTCCACTGTTTTCCCATCTATTTCCCATGAAGTAATGGGACTAGACACCATGATCTTAGTTTTCTGAATGTTGAGCTTTAAGCCAACTTTTTTACTCTCCTCTTTCACTTTCTTTCTTTCTTTTTTTTTAAGCACAGGCCCATGATTCTTTATTTCCTGGGTCTGCAACCCACATCTAATCTAGTCGAGTAACCATCCTGCTGCTGCTGCTGCTGCTGCTGCTGCTAAGTTGCTTCAGTTGTGTCCAACTCTGTGCGAACCCATAGATGGCAGCCCACTAAGCTTCCCCATCTCTGGGATTCTCCAGGCAAGAATACTGGACTGGGTTGCCATTTCCTTCTCCAAGGCATTAAAGTGAAAAGTGAAAGTGAAGTCGCTCAGTTGGGCCCGCCTCTTTGAGACCCCATGGACTGCAGCCTACCAGGCTCCTCGTCCATGGGGTTTTCCAGGCAAGAGTGCTGGAGTGGGGTGCCATCACCTTCTCCATAAACACTGCCAAAACGCCCAGAGTACTGCTATGGAAGCAGGCGGTCACTGAGTGCGAAAGGAGCCGGGTAGAGTTGCCTGCAGGGAGTTGTAGGGTGACAGCTGCAGGTGTTTGTGCAACCTCCTAGAGGCCTGCGGGATGCTGCGCCACAGAGATTAAGCCTGCAACAGCTACTGCAGGACCATGGTTGGAAAATGCAAATCTGACTTGCTTTCTTGCTTGGAATCATTTGGCGAGGATGAGTTCTCATCACTCAAAGGATAAATTCATAGTCCTAAAGTAACATTCAGTGTCTTTTTCATCACAATTTAGTACCCATGGTACTAATAACATTTCCTAATTATTCTTCAAGACAATTCTGGACGCTTCCTCCGAGAAAGGGGCTTGCTTTGGACCTCTTTTCTGTGCTTCCACGCACTACCTTACAATTCTCTAATATCATTTACAATCCCGGCTAGGTTTCCCGAGTGCTTACGTGGTCATTCTAGCCTAAACTATTTACACTCATCAGCTTATTAATTTTCACACAACTGTCTGAGACAGTTGCTATCAGTACCATTCTGTAGATGAGGAAACTCCAGCCTAGAGACTTTCGAAGTTCACTACCCAGGGGCCGTCTCCCACTAGACTACCAGGTCCAGCACCGAAAGCCCGTGGCTTTTCCGCGGGCCACGCCCTGGGGCGGGGTCTGGTGACGACACCACGTCCCATGGTGCTTTGCCCGCCAGCGCTGCCATTGGCTTGGACAGTCCGCTCCCTTCCAAAAGTGAGGGGCTGAGTGGTTGGCCGGCCCCCCCGGGCCTGCGACGGAGATCAGGTCTGCGACTAGAAGGCTCAGGCCGGTGCGGAGGAGACGCCATGGTCAGTCACGGTTCCTGGGCGACAGCGACCTCCACGGGCACGCCAGCACCTGGCAGGGGAAGAGGGCACCCAGGTCCGCGCCGGCCTCTGAGCCACTCCACGGCGCCCGAGTCCACGACCCGGCTCTCCCAGGGGACAGTCACGGTGTCCCAGCCGAACCCATCCGCGAAGAAGAAAGATGAAAAGGGGAAGAACATCCAGATGGTGGTGAGATGCAGGTAGGGTGAGCTTGCAGGGTCCCGAGCCCTGGGCTTTGCTACTGGGCTCCTTCCTGCGCGGTCCGAGGAGAGGGATTTTGTTTGCAATTTTCGGAAGGAACCAGACCTTCCTGTTTCATAGTTTCCTGCGTTCTAAAATTTTCTTCAGAATGTACACTCCATTTTTTTTAGGAGTTGTAGCAAGATCCCGTTTCAGACGCTCTTTCTGTATATTCCTTAGTCAGAGCTTTCGTGGTGAGTTTCTGGTTAAGCTCAGGCTTATTGAGTATGTTCTTTGCTCTATGAGCATATTCCAATGTACTCAGTTTCCTCCAGATTGAGAGATGCAGGAGAAACTGTTGTAATGATAGATGTTCTTGTACATCCCCCAAGAGAGTCCTGCAGGATTCTAGTCAGTTTAGATTCTCAATAAGGAACATGAGATGTTCTTTCTACAAGAGCAGTAATAACCCTTCCCAGAGTCAACAGGGACTGATTGATATTTCCAGCTTCCTGAGCTCTCGTCAGCTGCTCCAGAACGGCCAATATTCTCACTGCCTGCAAGATCAACCAAGTTCAACTTTCCAGTTTTAACAAGCTCCTCTCCATCAACTGTAGTTTCTTTCATATGTATTGTAACAGAGAAAACTGAGTGGGATCGACTAGAGTAGGCATTCATCAGTTGCTGCGGCTGTCCTTTTTGCTGCCTCCTTCTCCAAAATTTGATAGACTTCATTCTTGTTGTGTACTGTAATTTCTTCTAAACCTTTGATTATCACTCCCCTCTTGTTATGGGGATCATCAAACATCTGCAGTCTCTCAGAAACATCAGAAGACGGATTAAGAAGCTCAAAGAGCTCTTCATTATAGATTTCCAATAGCGAAACTTTCACTGAAAATTCAGTACCATTTTCGGTAAGTTTCTCAAAAACCTGATGAAGAGTATGTGGAATCATACCAGCCAAAAGGATCCTCCTCTCAAGTATACTCTTCATTAGGGGACCTTTCACCTTCCATTGTAAAGGTTTTTCCAGTGCCGGTTTGGCCATATGCAAAAATAGTGCGATTATAGTCCATAATAACTTCATCCAGAATTGGACAAACAACACTTTGGTAAATGTCAATTTGTTTAGTATTTGCTCCAAAAACCATATCAAAAGTGTATGTTTTCCTTGAGCATTTGTCCACCAGTCTCCAGTTTGAACACTTAACTTCCTTCTGCACATGATCACATTCTACTACCGAATGGGCATTAGCTTCTGCTCTGCCAAATTAAATGGTCTACATCTCACCACCACCCAGACGCTCCTCCCTGCTTCATCCCTGCCCCCCCGCAGATGAATTCGGCTGAGATGCCACTACCATCCCCCAAGAAGGCCAGGCCACAGACCCGGGCGCTGTGGGGCACGGAGCAGGACCAGGGCGCCCGCGGAAATCGCCATCGCCCAGGAACTGCAACTGACCACAGTGTCTGCCGCGCACCAGCCCGAGCCCTCCAGCCACAAACCCAGTCCCCGCCCCAAGCCCAGGAAACCGAGCAACCACTCGGCGTCTCACTCTCAAAAAGGAGCCAACTGGCCGGGCAAACGGCAGCACCAGCCCTACTTCACTTTCATCAAGAGGCTTTTTAGTTCCTCTTCAGTTTCTGCCATAAGGGTGGTGTCATCTGCATATCTGAGGTTATTGATATTATCCCAATATCTTTTTGCCTTTGAGTGAGAGTCCCCAGGAGAAAAACACCAACAGATGACTTGGGCAGTATTACCTCAGGGGTTCAGAGATAGCCCCCACCTGTTTGGACAGGCCCTTAGCGGGATCTCCTAGATCTGGACCTGGGACCTAATGGGAAAATATTACAATATGTAGATGACCTACTGATCTTCTCTCTAGATGAGAAAAATGCCCAACAACATGCAATTCAGGTTCTAAACTTTTTGGCAGAAAGAGAATATAAAATCTCCCGTGCTAAAGAACAGATGGTTGAGACAAAGATCACTTACCTGGGAGTTCAGATTACACACGGGTCCAGGAGGCTGTCCTCTGATCGGTACAAGGAATCCTCTAGTTGCCCTCCCCCATGACTCAAAAACAATTGCAAGCTTTCCTGGGGCTAACTGAGTATAGTAGAATCTGGATACCCAGGTGAGGTGAGGTGAAGTCACTCAGTCGTGTCCAACTCTTTGTGACCCCGTGGACTGTAACCTACTAGGCTTCTCGTCCATGGGATTCTCCAGGCAAGAATACTGGAGTGGATTGCCATTTCCTTCTCCAGAGGATCTTCCCGACCCAGGGATCGAACCCCGGTCTCCCGCATTGGAGGCAGACGCTTTAACCTCTGAGCCCCACTATGGTCTAATTGCCCAGCCCTTATATGAAAGCTTAAAGGGACAGGGTGATTCAATCCCACTGATGTGGGGAACTCCTCAAAAGAAGGCAGAGGCTATACTAAAACAGGTCTTAACTCGGGCACCTGCCTTGAGGTTGCCAGACCCAGAAAAAGCATTCCAACTTTTATGTCCATGAAAGAGAGGGAATAGCCTTGGGAGTGTCTCAAAGGTTGGGATCTGAGCCCCAGCCTGTAGCTTACTTATCCAAGAGGCTCGATCCAACTGCCCAAGGCTTGGCCCCCTTGCCTTTGAAATCTTGCAGCTATTGCAATCATGATAGAAGATGCTTTAAAACTCTGCTTTGGGGGCAAACTAACTGTTTTTACCAGCCACCAAGTGAAACAATTCCTAAATGGGAGAGGCCATTTACGGATGTCTGATCAAAGAATCCTCAGATGTCAAGTAATGCTGATGGAAAATCCAGGCCTCACTATATCCCCTTGTGAGGTTCTTAACCTAGCCACCCTCCTGCCTACCCCCGAGGGCTCTCTCCCCTTTCACTCTTGCCTAGAAACCTTGGGCCACTGGACAAAACCCCAAGAGGGGTTGTCGGAAGATCCTCTGACCAATCCTGAGGAAATCTGGTACAATGATGGAAGCAGCTTTGTCTTGGATGGAAAAAGAAGAGCAGGTTATGCAGTAGTCTCCAATTTTGAGACCATAGAGGCTAAGCCTCTGCCACCAGGTACTTCAGCCCAATTAGCTGAGTTCATAGCCCTGACTCAAGCTTTAGAGCTGAGAAAAGGAAAAAAAGTAGCCATTTACACTGACTCCAAGTATGTCTTTCTGGTGCTACATGCACATGCTGCTATTTGGAAAGAAAGAGGCCACTTGACCACCCGAGGGTCTCAGTGAAATATGGTGATCAAATTCTTAGACTCTTGGAGGCAGTCCATCTGCCCACTGAGGTTTCAGTCTCCCACTGTAAAGAACACCAAGAAGGGAGTACGGAAGTGGCAGGAGGGAACCAAGCAGCTGACCAGGCAGATGAGAGAGAAGAATTACAGAACAGTGACCTAATAGGCTACCCTAGTTCCACAGACTAATTTGCCAGAAACTCCTTCATATACTGAAGCTGCGACTCTTAAAGCTAAGAGTGAGGGTTTTCAAGAAGATCATTTGGGAGTGGTTCCAAAAGGAGAGACTCCTTTTTCTGCCTGGGAACCTCCAATGGAAGTTGGTTAACTTCTTACATGCCACCACTCATCTAGGGGAGAAAGCCCTCCAAAGATTACTAGAAAGTTTCTTCAGAGGAACAGGCTTCCAAACAACTATAAGACAGGTGGTCTCCTCTTGTCCCACTTGCCAATTAAACAACCCCCAAGGAGCTCGAAGACCCCAGCTGGCCCAGCCCATCCAACGACATGGGGCCTACCCAGGAGAGGACTGGCAGATGGACTTTACCCAGATGCCAGTTTCTCCAGGGTATAAATACCTATTAGTCATGACAGATACATTCACAGAATGGACTGAAGGCTTTCCCACCTGGACTGAGAAGGCTGAGGAGGTGGTTAAAAAAAAAACAAAAACTGCTCCATGAAATCATTCCAAGATTTGGTCTGCCCAGGTCATTACAAAGTGACAATGGGACATCATTTACTTCCAAGGGCACCCAAGGGGTCTCTAAAGCATTTGGCATTCATTATTATCTCCATTGTGCCTGGAGGCCTCAGTCTTCAGGAAAAGTAGAAAGAGTCAATCCATTCTTAAAATCAGTGATAAAAAAGATAACCCAAGAGACCTCCCTGGGATGGAAGGGGGCTTTACCAATAGCTCTCCTCCACACCCATATTGCCCCTAAGGAACAGATTGGTCTTAGTCCTTATGAGATGCTATGTGGGAGACCTTTTGTTTATGTCAATGACTTCTTCCAGATCCAGAGGCTCAGACCCTCCAGTCTTATACCATGGCCATTGGGCAATTCCAACAGGATATACACTTGTGGGGTATGAACCAGGACCCAGAAGATTCTAAGGAGTCACCACTATATGCTCCAGGGTCTCAAGTCCTAATTAAAGTCTGGAAAGATGGAGTCAACCCCAGCCCACATGGAATGGCCCCTACCCTGTAATACTTTCTACCCCCACAGCAGTCAAGGTAACAGGACATGACTCCTGGATTCACTACTCACGAATAAAGCTGTGGAAGAAAATAGAAGAGGACACTCAGTACACCTGTGAGCCCCTAAGGGATCTCAGATACCTATTCAAGACTACCAATGAGTACCATTCCAATGAGCACCCCCAAAGTCAATACACGTGTGAGCCCCTGGGAGAGCTGATACCTATTCAGGGCTATAGATGAGTGCCATTCTAATGAACACCCCCAAAGTCAATACACCTGTGAGCCCCTGGGAGCGCTCAGACACCTATTCAGAACTACAAATGAGTGCCATTCTAATGAATTAAATCTGGTTTCTGGGGATAAGATTTCTCAGGATAGCTCTATAGAGCCAACGCAGCTTGGCAGGGATTGTACTCCAAAACAGACAGGAGATAGATACTCTGATCCCTGAACAGGGAGGGACCTGAGCCATCCTGGCGATGGGAATTTGGAGTTGGCTAATACAATTCATGGGGTTGCAAAGAGTCGGACACGACTGAGCGACTGAACTGAACTGAATGCCCCTACTAGTCCTTGTTATCAGAGAAGGCAATGGCACCCCACTCCAGTACTCTTGCCTGGAAAATCCCACAGACGGAGAAGCCTGATGGGCTGCAGTCCACGGGGTCGCTAAGAGTCGGACACAACTGAGCAACTTCACTTTCACTTTTCACTTTCATGCATTGGAGAAGGAAATGGCAACCCACTCCAATGTTCTTGCCTGGAGAATCCCAGGGACAGGGGAGCCTGGTGAGCTGCCCTCTATGGGGTCACATAGAGTTGGACACGACGAAGCGACTTAGCAGCAGCAGCAGTCCTTGTTATACCATATTGATGCTGCTTATGATTGCTCCATGTATTATCAGTTGTCTAACCTGTTTAGTCTCTGCCCAGGTCAACAAGCTACAACATGCAGTGCCAATTCAACAAAGATATAAAACTACAGCCGACCACAGAAAATATCACTCACCCTTAGATGGACCCTGCTATAAGGACTCTGAGGCTTCAGACTAGCAAGAGGGGGAGGTCCAATACCCCTCACCATCCCAGTTCAGCAGGAAGTAGCCAGAAAGACCTCGACGCCCCTATTCCCAAAGAATTGGGCCTCCCATCTCTTAAGGGGAGGGAATATTAGGTAGTTAGAATAGGAAACAGGAGTCCAGAATGGCGGTGGCTAAAAGACAAGGAAGGGAAAAGCCCGCGAAAATAGAACAAAGGAAGGTCTGAGGACTGGAGTGAGGACCTCTGGTAGAACAAACAACACTCCTGGCTGGCCCAATTTACATACGGCAGGCCCAGGGGGAGAAAAAACATATAAAAAGAGGAGCCAAAGGGCTCTCTCTCTCTCTCTCTCTCTCTCTCTCTCCCCCCCACAAGCTGGGGCGCTCTTCTCTTCGCGTCTTTGGGTCGACATGTCCTCACGCCTCGAGGATGGACTTTCCTGCTATTTTCTAAATGAAATAGAGCTGTAACAAGGAGCTGCAACACTGATTTGTCTAAGAGCTATAACACAGTCCATTCAAGACCTGAGAGCTATAACATGGTCTGTCTAAGACCCGAGAGCTGTGACATGCTGAGGGCTTTAATGTCCGTCACTCCACATCTTTGTTGTGACGAGACAGAACCGAGGAGCATACACTCGCCTGACAATATGCCTATCCCATCGCTGCATTTTGCAAGCAAGAGCCCTGTGGATGTCATGTTTCACTGATTCACAGATGTGCAGGAATTTTGCCCTAAGGTTTTGACCTGTTGCTGATTTAGATGATCTAGATATTATTGTTGAGTGTTCCGCAATTCACACTCATAATGTCCACTGTTATTATTTAACATAGATTCTGAGACAAACTATGACACTTTTAGGCTGATATACACTGCCTTCCAATCTGTCGTCACACCTGTTTCATAATGAGTTTCTATAAATGACGGTATTTAAAATACTTTATCTAATTTGATAATTCTGTGCAGAAATGATACAGAGGCCGACAAACCAGATGTGTGTGTGCTCAGTCACGTCTGACTCTTTTGAGAACCCACGAACTTTAGTTCACCAGGGTCCTCTGTGCATGAGATTTTCCAAGCAAGAATACTGGAGTGGCTGTTCATCTCTTGCAGTCTTGACCACACATGGGCTGCATGGACACAGCTCCCCTGTCTCAGGAACAGCCTTGACTCCGCTCCTCCACTTCCAACCAGGGACGTGGTACCCCACCCAAATGCTCATTACCCCGTCCAGGCACACCTACTCTAACCAGGCACACCTACTCTAACCGCTCAAACTCTCCTCTCTGAGATCCAAGGAGATCAGTGTCCAAATAGCAGGCCGAGAAGCTGCACTGTGACCTCCTGCAGTTCCTTCCTTCTCCCTTTCTGCCACTCAGCAAACATTCGCTGAGCGCCTGGGGCAGGTCAGGCTCTACGGCAGGCATCGGGGATGAGAAGATGACCGAGGCTGCTGCCTCCAGATGGAGATCCTAATTTCCCCCCCAACACCGAAGGACCCTCCACGATCCCACCTCCCTCTCACACTGACCTTTTGTGCCGGTCGGAATGTCACCCCGCTCTCTCTAGAACACACTCTGCACTCTCCCTCTTACGTCTAGATCGCTTTTCCTCTGCACCCGTCCCCTCCCTCCAGTCCACCTCTCCCTGTCTGGGACTTGCCTCGCTCCCCTGCCCTCCTCCCCAGTAACAGTCATTCTTGACCACATGCTGTGTGCTCCTGCTGTCCACATGGCCCTCTTCTTTTCAGGTTAAAGCCTGATCACTCCCGGGTTGCCCAGGGGAACTGTCCCAGCATGTGCCTCAGATTCCTGGAGCTGGCCATCTGGGCTTAGTGCCAGCTGACCGCTTCCTAGCTGGATGTCCTGGAGCAAATCATGGGGCTCTTCATCTCCTTGTCTGTAAAAAGGGAGCCTCGTCTGTAAGGTGTCTCCCCCACTTAAGCCCTCCCGAGACAGCCCTGAGGTGAGGCAGGTCTGATGGGGCGTCCCCGCTGAAGACATGTGGTCCAACACCAGCACCACTGCCTCTTCAAGCATCAGGCTGACAGACCACACTCCACTCAACACAGCTTCACGGACGTGCACGCACTGGAGGCGAGACCTGCCCAGGACACCTGTCAGAATGCCCACCTGTGCTCAGGACCCGGGAGTCGGGGAAAGAGACGCTGCTACAGCGCTGGGAAAACAGTCCCACCTACGCACCAGGTGAGCTCATCGGAGGTAGGGCCTGTTTTCAGTTCTTCCAAAGCTCAGTGAACCCTAAGGATGAATACAGGGCACCGTACCTGCATAACTGTCGGTCTGAACACATTCAGCTATCTTCTCCACCTAGAAATGAACATCACAAGCCGTTAGGTCTGAGTGCCTAGTGACGCAGTAAGGGAAATCTTGCTGGGCCCCCAGGGCACCCCCTACATACCTTATTGTTGCCATTGCACACTCTGATAATGGACACATAATGTCTAATTTTTCTGCAATAGAAAACAATTCATTATATTCCTCCCGGCCCTCAATTCTGGTGGAGAGCTAGCTAGTTTTCCGTTATGAAAAGAGCATCTCTCTCTCACAGCACACACAAGGCTTGGAGAGAGCAGTTCTATTGCTTGTGGTCAAGGCTGCCAATAAACAAACAAGAGGCATTCCCTGGTGTCTCTGGAGAAGAGAGGTTGACTCTTCAGTGAAAACAACAAAATCCTTCTGAGTCATCGCAACATACAATAAAAAATACCCAGGTTTCAAAAACGTACTCCATGTTAGCCAGCCCGAAGCCTTTAGTTCCGTCACATGTTTTCATGTTCACAACCCTTTATGCTGATGCTCATCTTCAAGTTTCAGCAGACTGTCTGCTCACAACACTCATGGAAAGAGTCACAGGTCCCTCCAGGGCCGAACGTGTGAGTCTAGAACCAGGCAGCTGGGGTTCTCTCGTGAGCTGCTCTCCTTACTTTTTCAGCTTTTCTCCTTGATAATCCAATCCCTACACACCCCAACATAATTTTAGCTTTAACATTATTAGCTGTTTATTATTACACTCTTTTTATTTTTTGGCCACACTGTGCAGCTTGTGGGATTTAATTCCCGACCAGGAATCAAACCTGTGCCCTTAGCAGTGAGAGCTACCTTGTTTCTGACCGTCCTTTGGGGGATGTTCTTTTGAGTGTGTTAATGCTGCAGAATTACTGTTTTTTTAATCACTGCCTGCAGGTCAGAATCTCAGAGTCGAGTAGCTCTGATTCTCTTCCTCTTTCTGAGGCCTTGATAAAACCTTAAAATAAAACCTTAAATCCTTACCCAGGGAATTTCCTACACTCCATTTTTACAGTTATGCATAATCATGGCAGAGTCATACAGTATACTATGCTTTCCATCCTTGCAAAATGCTTTGTTTTTCCCTTGAGTAAATAATTGATTTTTGTCTGTCTACCTGCTTACTTATATACGATCCCAAACTTTCAATTATCTTAACCTCTCTCAGGAGGTTGAGACATCCCTAAGGTATTTCTCAAGGGGTGCTGTCACTTTTTTTAAGTGTCCCTCCAAAAGCCTCATGACCTGCTCCAGTATGGCTGAGGTGTTCTCTGCACTCAGCTTGGATAGCTGAAGTGAAAATACTTTCCTACCCCTGTGCTAAACATTCTCGGGACCAGGCAAATTAACTACCACTAGGCTTCCCAGGTGGCTTAGCTGCCACATTTCCAGACTGCAGTCAGTTCCCAGACCCAGAGGCCTTTGATGAACGGGCAGGCCTGGTGTCCTAAGGAAGATACCTACAACACTGCTGCAAATACAGGCTATCTACATCTTCTTGACTCCTCCCCAGAGGGGCTCTGGAAGGTCACGTATGCCCTGAAAAAAAGGAAATGCCGAGACCTTCGGAGATGGCTGGACGTTAACTCTGAAGTGATGTGCTTTCCTAGGAAATGTTCAGAAAACCCTTAGGAAGCCAAAGGGCTTCCCTGGTAGCTCAGCTGGTAAAGGATATGCCTGAAGTGCAGGAGATGTGAGTTCAGTCCCAGGGTCGGGAAGATCCCCAACAATATGGGGATATCCAGTGCAGACACGACTGGGCAACTGAACAACAACAACAAACACCCAAGGGCTTGTGTGCCGCTGCCTCTTCCTCCTCAAGCAGCACTTCGCTCTTCATCCCCCGACTCATCCCTACCTTGCCCACAGAACCCTAAGAGGTACCTGAGAGGCTCCTCTCGCAGGAAAGAGGATTGATTTGGGGACCCCAGCACCAACAGACCTGGAGTCTATGGTTACTTTTTGGCAACTATCCAAGGATGCAAAACTAGGAAGTCAAGAAACACCTGGAGTAACAGGCTAATTTGGCCTTGGAATGCGGAATGAAGCAGGGCAAAGACTAATAGAGTTTTGCCAAGAAAATGCACTGGTCATAGCAAACACCCTCTTCCAACAACACAAGAGAAGACTCTACACATGGACATCACCAGATGGTCAACACCAAAATCAGATTGATTCTATTCTTTGCAGCCAAAGATGGAGAAGCTCTATACAGTCAACAAAGACAAGACCAGGAGCTGACTGTGGCTCAGATCATGAACTCCTTATTGCCAAATTCAGACTTAAATTGAAGAAAGTGGGCAACACCACTAGACCATTCAGGTATGACGTAAATCAAATCCCTTATGATTATACAGTGGAAGTGAGAAATAGATTTAAGGGTCTAGATCTTATAGAGTGTCTGATGAACTACAGAATGAGGTTCGTGACATTGTACAGGAGACAGGGATCAAGACCATCCCCATGGCAAAGAAATGCAAAACATCAAAATGGCTGTCTGGGGAGGGCTTACAAATAGCTGTGAAAAGAAGAGAGGCGAAAAGCAAAGGAGAAAAGGAAAGATATAAGCATCTGAATGCAGAGTTCCAAAGAATAGCAAGAAGAGATAAGAAAGCCTTCTTCAG
>SJXQ01010540.1:384949-427210 GCA_006408695.1 Aepyceros melampus | reverse complement strand
CCCTGGGATTTCTTTGGAAGGAATGATGCTAAAGCTGAAGCTCCAGTACTTTGGCCACCTCATGCGAAGAGTTGACTCATTGGAAAAGACCCTGATGCTGGGAGGGATTGGGGACAGGAGGAGAAGGGGACGACCGAGGATGAGATGGCTGGATGGCATCACGGACTCAATGGACGTGAGTCTGAGTGAACTCCAGGAGTTGGTGATGGACAGGGAGGCCTGGTGTGCTGTGATTCATGGGGTCGCAAAGAGTTGGACACGACTGAGCGACTGAATGGAATGGAATGCAAGGATGGTCGGGCAACCATCCTTTGGTTGAGCTAGGATGTCTGGTCGCAGCCACAGCAAGCCAGACAGCACAGGTTAAAGAGGGGCTCAATTCAGGACAGCCAGCGCAGCTGTTCAGTCCCACTCCAGGCCAGTCATAGGATCCAAGGCTGCCCAGCCTCCAGGGATGGGAGAGCAGCCCAAGTCAGGGAGCTGGGAGGAAACTACACTTTGGTTTTCTTTGTTTTTCTTTAATCTAATGGTGATGCTGTATGGGAATAGAGTTGATTTGCCATTTGGTGCCTGTGGTCATTATACAGCCGCCTGATTCGGTAAGACATATATTAACATATGTCATATCTGTTCTTTTTTGGATTGTTTTGCCCTAGAGGTTATTGCAGAACTTCAAAGTTCCCTGTGGTAAACATCGGGGGTTTGTGCAGTATCTGTTAGATATACAGATTCCTGTGTAAATGTGGAAGAATGAAAGGAGGAGATAATCCTTGTGGACTACCTATTACAGATACAGCTTATTGGGTATATCTTAGTATCAACCTCCCTATTCATCCCTGGCTTTTCCTTTGTGGGGGAGAAAACTTTGTGTTTTAATTCTCAGAGTCTCTTCTTGTGTTGTGAATTACTTACCCGGATTTCTTTTTTACATTTTGCCTAGAAGAGACATCATCTGCTATTTCCTGTGTCTGCTGCTAACTTTACTTGAGGGTATGATCCTCTAAAGTCCATCCTTTGGGGACCACTGGCATAATTTCATAATTTCAGTGGTGGTTTTTCATGTCTCGGTAAAGCCCATTGTATATAAGCACCACATTTCTTTAAGATTTAACCTATTCATGGACAGTTTTGGGGGTTCGTGTCTTGGCTTTTGGAAGTTGCACTGCAGTGAACATTGGCTGGCATGTGTCATTTTGAATGATGGCTTTTTTGTAAATAGGCCCAGCTGTGGGTATGAAAATCCTAGGCTTAGCTCTCTCGAAATTTTCTTTCTGGCCTGTAAAGGCTATCCTTTCTAGGGACTGTTGCCAATGTCCATTCTCACAGAACGTGTAGGGGAGTTCCATCATCTCTCAGCTCGCTCCACCATTTACTGTTTGCTGATAGGATGGCTCTCTGTCAGATGCGATTTGGTTTCTTGTTGTTGTTTTAATTGACATTCCTCCTGTAATAACTAGGGAATTTGACCATTTTGTCTTGTGGCTCTTTGGTTTTGGGTTTTTTCTTTTTTTTCCCTTGAAAGATGAGGGAAATTTTGCCTGTTTCAATTGACTTCTCGTAAGTCGGTTGTGTTTGGAATTTATTTCTGCAATACCCACCACAGGACCTTTCCTGAGAGCAACTGCCACTAGCAGCCCCACAGACCTTGTGAATTGGAGGTGCCCTTACCTGGTCCCATCACTTCATGGGAAATAGATGGGGAAACAGTGCAAACAGTGTCAGACTTTACTTTGGGGGGCTCCAAAATCACTGCAGATAGTGATTGTAGCCATGAAATTAAAAGATGCTTACTCCTTGGAAGAAAAGTTACGACCAACCTAGATAGCGTATTGAAAAGCAGAGACATTACTTTGCCAACAAAGGTCCGTCTAGTCCAGGCTATGGTTTTTCCAGTGGTCATGTATGGAGAGTTGGACTGTGAAGTGAGAGTTGGACTGTGAAGAAAGCTGAGCACCGAAGAATTGATGCTTTGGAAATGTGGAGTTGGAGAAGACTCTTGAGAGTCCCTTGGACTGCAAGGAGATCCAACGAGTCCATCCTAAAGATCAGCTCTGGGTATTCTTTGGAAGGAATGATGCTAAAGCTGAAGCTCCAGTACTTTGGCCACCTGGTGCGAAGAGTTGACTCATTGGAAAAGACTCTGATGCTGGGAGGGATTGGGGGCAGGAGGAGAAGGGGACGACAGAGGATGAGATGGCTGGATGGCATCACCAATGAAGTGAGAGTTGGACTGTGAAGAAAGCTGAGCACCGAAGAATTGATGCTTTGGAAATGTGGAGTTGGAGAAGACTCTTGAGAGTCCCTTGGACTGCAAGGAGATCCAACGAGTCCATCCTAAAGATCAGCTCTGGGTATTCTTTGGAAGGAATGATGCTAAAGCTGAAGCTCCAGTACTTTGGCCACCTGGTGCGAAGAGTTGACTCATTGGAAAAGACTCTGATGCTGGGAGGGATTGGGGGCAGGAGGAGAAGGGGACGACAGAGGATGAGATGGCTGGATGGCATCACCAACTTGATGGACGTGAGTTTGAGTGAACTCTGGGGGTGGTGATGGACAGGGAGGCCTGGTGTGCTGCGATTCATGGAGTTGCAAATAGTCGGACACGACTGAGCGACTGAACTGAACTGATGGAGAAGGAAATGGCAACCGACTCCAGTATGTTTGCCTAGAGAATCCAGGGACAGCAGAGCCTGGTGGGCTGCTGTCCATAGGGTCACACAGAGTCGACACGACTGAAGCGACTTAGCCGCACCACAGCATGGGTATTAAAATCCTAGGCTTAGCTCTCTTGAAGTTTTTTTTTTTCTTTTTTTCCCTGGCCTGAGGAGGCTAACCTTTCTAGGGGCTGTTGCCCATGACCATTCCCGCGGAATGCGAAGAGGGGTTCTGTCATCTCCCAGCTCTCTGCCCCGTTTGCTGCTTGCAGACAGTCAGGATGGCTGTTCTTTGGGAACTGACTTCTTGTCCTGTTAGCTGGGCTGCCTTCCGCCATAATTAGGGATGCAGAGCATCTGGCCTATCGGGTCTTTTTTCACTGTTTTTTTCCTTAAAGGATGTGAGGAAAATTTACCTGTTACAATTGGCTTCTTGAAAGTTGGTTGTGTTTGGAATTTATTTCTGCAGTTCCCACATAGGACTTTTTCTGAGGACAGCTGTCATTAACTGCCCACAGGCCTTGTGAGTCGGAGGTACCAGTGAGCACTGCTCTCACACGCTAGTAAAGTAATGCTCAAAATTCTCCAAGCCAGGCGTCAGCAATACATGAACCATGAACTTCCAGATGTTCAAGCGGATTTTAGAAAAGGCAGAGGAACCAGAGATCAAATTGCCAACATCTGCTGGATCATCAAAAAAGCTAGAGTTCCAGAAAACATCTATTTCTGCTTTATTGACTGTGCCAAAGCCTTTGAGTGTGTGGATCACAATAAATTGTGGAAAATTCTGAAAGAGATGGGAATACCAGACCACCTAACCTACCTCTTGAGAAATCTGTATGCAGGTCAGGAAACAACAGTTAGAACTGGACATGGAACAATAGACTGGTTCCAAATAGAAAAAGGAGTATGTCAAGGCTGTATACTGTCACCTTGCTTATTTAACTTATATGCAGAGTACATCATGAGAAACGCTGGGCTGGATGAAGCACAACCTGGAATTAAGATTGCCAAGAGAAATATCAATAACCTCAGATATGCAATGACACCACCCTTATGGCAGAAATTGAAGAAGAACTAAAGAGTCTTTTGATGAAAGTGAAAGAGGAAAGTGAAAAAGTTGGCTTAAAACTTAACATTCAGAAAACTAAGATCATGGCATCCTGTCCCATCACTTCATGGCAAACAGATGGGGAAACAGTGGAAACAGCAGCTGACTTTATTTTTTTGGGCTCCAAAATCACTGCAGATGGTGACTGCAGCCATGAAATTAAAAGACACTTACTCCTTGGAAGGAAAGTTATGACCAACCTAGACAGTATATTCAAAAGCAGAGACATTACTTTGCCAACGAAGGTCTGTCTAGTCAAGGCTATGGTTTTTCTAATAGTCATGTAGGGATGTGAGAGTTGGACTATAAAGATAACTGAGTGCCGAAGAATTGATGCTTTTGAACTTTGGTGTTGGAGAAGGCTCTTGAGAGTCCCTTGGACTGCAAGGAGATCCAACCAGTCCATCCTACAGGAGATCAGTCCTGGGTGTTCATTGGAAGGACTGATGCTGAAGCTGAGACTCCAGTACTTTAGCCACCTCATGCAAAGACTTGACTCATTTGAAAACACCCTGATGCTGGGAAAGTTTGAGGGTGGGAGGAGAACGGGATGGCAGAGGATGAGATAGCTGGATGGCCTCACCGACTCGATGAGACATGAATTTGGGTGGACTCCCAGAGTTGGTGATGGACCAGGAGCCCTGGCTTGCTGCAGTCCATGGGGTCGCAAAGAGTCGGACACAACTTGGACCGAACTGAACTGAAGCGCTGGTGGTCAAGTTGTAGTTACAAGAAATGCCCACAAGGCGGCAGCACATCATGCCCAACTCCGGTTCCACCTGCTACCAGAGCCTTAGGGAAGTCAGCTACCTCGGCTATGAATTATGAGCGAAATGTGCCTGAGCAAACACCTGAGGGCTTGAGTCCCACTGCTTCTTCCCTCTGAAGCTTCACTGCGCCCTGCTAGACTATTCTGCACCTGGGACAGCACTCCCTGCTGTGGTTTCTAGTAAGATCACACTCAGGAAGGAGGCTGCAACTGGGTACCCCAATGCCTGGTGGTGCCTTTACCCTGGTTCTCGAGGCCAGAGGGGCAGGCCTCCATCTTTGGGTGCACTAGGGACTCTGGTCCCAGCCAGAGAAAACAAGACCGCACAGGTTTAAGGGGGGCCTCTGTGAAGGACACCATTCACCTTGACTCCACATCAGTCCAGCCCTGGGTCTCCTGCCTCCTCAGGCTCCAGGGATTGGATAGCATCTCAAGTCAAGGAGGCCAGAGGGAATTACTTTTCTTTCCTTTTCTTTTCTTTATCTCATGCCGACGCTATGTTGAAGTCTAGTCAATTGCAGTTTTGTGCTTGTCCTCAGTATACAGTGGACTGATTCAGTTATGACATATACATACAGCTTTTATTACTTTCTATTGATTCTTTTGCCAGTAGAGGTTATTGAATAAGGTCAAGTAAAGTTCTCTGTGCCAAACATCAGTTCCCTGTAGAGTAACGATTCAGTTCCATTGCTTAGTCATGTCAGACTCTTTGTGACCCCATGAACTGCAGCACCCAGGCTTCCCTGTCCATCACCAACCCCTGGAGCTCACTCAAACTCATGTCCATCGAGTCGGTGATGCCATCCAACCATCTCACTCTCTGTTGTCCCCTTCTCCTCATGCCTTCAATCTTTCCCAGCATCAGGGTCTTTTCCAATGAGTCAGCTCTTTGCATCAGCTGGCCAAACTACTGGAGTCTCAGCTTCAGCATCAGTCCTTCCAATGAATATTCAGGACTGATTTCTTTTAGGATTTACTGGTTTGATCTTCTTCCAGTCCAAGGAACTCTCAGCAGTCTTTTCCAACACCACAGTTTAAAAGCATCAGTTCTTTGAATCTCAGCTTTTTTTATAGTCCAACGCTCACGTCCATGACTACTAGAAAAACCATAGCTTTGACTAGACAGATGTATGTTAGCAAAGTAATGTCTCTGCTTTTTAATATGCTTTCTAGGTTGGTCATAGCTTTTCTTCCAAGGAGCAAGTGTTTTTAATTTCATGGCTGCAGTCACCATCTGCAGTGATTTTGGAGCCAAAGAAAGTAAAGTCTGTCACCGTTCCCATTTTTTCCCCATCTATTTGCCATGAAGTGATAGGACTGGATGCCATGATCTTCATTTTTTCAATGTTGAGTTTTAAGCCAGCTTTTTCATTCTCCTCTTTCACCTTCATCAAGAGGCTCTTTAGTTCCTCTTCACTTTCTGCAATAAGAGTGGTATCATCTGCTATCTGAGGTTATTGATATTTTTCCCAGAAGTCTTGGTTCCAATTTGTGCTTCATCCGGTCCAATATTTTGCATGATGTACTCTGCATATAAGTTAAATAAGCAGGGAGACAGTATATAGCCTTGATGTAGTCCTTTCCTGATTCTGAACCATTCCGTGTTCCCATGTACTGTTCTGAATATTGCTTCTTGACCTGCATACAGATTTCTCAGAAGGCAGGTCAGGTGGTCTGGTATTCCCATCTCTTTAAGAATTTTCCAGTTTGTTGTGATCACCACAGTCAAAGGCTTTAGCATATCAGTGAAGCAGAAGCAGAGGTTTTTCTGTAAATCTCTTGCTTTTCCTATGATCCAGCGGATGTTGGCAATTTGATCTCTGGTTCCTCTGCCTTTTCTAAATCCACCTTGAACATCTGGAAGTTCTTGGTTCACATACGTTGAAGCCTAGCTTGGAGAATTTTGAGCATTACTTTGCTAGTATGTGAGATGAGCACAGTTGTGTGGTAGTTTGAACATTCTTTGGCATTGCCTTTCTTTGGGATTGGAATGAAAACTGACCTTCTTCAGTCCTGTGGCCACTGCTGAGTTTTCCAGACTTGCTGGCATTTTGAGTGTAGCACTTTAATAGAATCATCTTTTAGGATTTGAAATAGCTCAGCTGGAATTCCATCACCTCCACTAGCTTTGTTCATTGTGATGCTTCCTAAGGCCCACTTGACTTTGCATTCCAGGATGTCTGACTAGGTGAGTGATCACACCATTGTGATTATCTGGGTCATTAATATTTTTTTTGCACAGTTCTTCTGTGTATTCTTGCCACCTCTTAATATCTTCTGCTTCTACTCCAGTATTCTTGCCTGGAGAATCCCATGGACAGAGAAGCCTAGTACATTACAGTCCATGGGGTCGCAAAGAGTCAGACACAACTGAGCGACTTCACCTTCACCTTCTGTTAGGTCCATACTATTTTTTGTCCATCTGTGCATGAAATGTTCCCTTGGTAGCTCTAATTTTCTTAAAGCAATCTCTATTCTTTCCCATTCTATTGTTTTCCTCTATTTCTTTGCATTGATCACTGAGGAAGGCTTTCTTTTTTTTTTTCTTCAAATATTTGCATTGTTTTATTTATTTTTTAAATATAAATTTATTTATTTTAATTGGAGGCTAATTACTTTACAATATTGTATTGGTTTTGCCAGCTTTCTTATCTCTCCTTGCTATTCTTCGGAACTCTGCATTCAGATAGGTATATCTTTCCTTTTATTCCTTTGTCTTTTGCTTCTTTTCTCAGCTATTTGTAAGGCCTTCTCAGACAACCATTTTGCCCTTTTGCATTTCTTTTTCTTAGGGATGGTCTTGATCATGGCCTTCTGTACAGTGTCACAAACCTCTGTCCATAGTTCTTCAGGCACTCTATCAGATCTAATCCCTTGAATCTATTTGTCATTTCCATTGCATAATCGTAAGGGATATGATTTAGGTCATACCTGAATTGTCTAGTGGTTTCCCTACTTCCTTTGATTTAAGTCTGAATTTTGCAATAAGGAGTTCATGATCTGAGCCACAGTCAGCTCCTGGTCTTGTTTTTGCTGACTGTACAGAGCTTCTGTATCTTTGGCTGCAAAGAATATAATCAGTCTGATTTCAGTATTGACCATCTGGTGATGTCTAAGTGAAGAAGTCATCTCTTGTGTTGTTGAACAGGGTATTTGCTAGGACCAGTGGATTCTCTGACAGAATGTGGTCCACTGGAGAAGGGAATGGCAAGCCACTTCAGTATTCTTGCCTTGAGAACCCCATGAACAGTNGCAAAACTCTGTTAGCCTTTGCCCTGCTTCATTTTGTACTCCAAGGCCAAACTTGCCTGTTACTCCAGGTATCTCTTGACTTCCTACTTTTGCATTCCAGCCCCCTATGATAAAAAGGACATCTTTTCTTGGTGTTAGTTCTAGAAGTTCTTATATGTCTTCATAAAACTGTTCAACTTCAGCTTCTTCAGCATTGGTTGGGGCATAGACTTGGAGTACTGTGATACTGAATGGTTTGCCTTGGAAACGAACAGAGATCATTTTGTCATTTTTGAGATTGCACCCAGTAACTGCACTTAGGACTCTTTTGTTGACTATGAGGGCTACTGCATTTCTTCTGAGGGATTCTTGCCCACAGTAGTAGATGTAATGGTCACTGAATTAAATTTTCCCATTCTAGTCCGTTTTAGTTCACTGATTCCTAAAATGTCAATGTTCACCCTTGCCATCTCCTGTTTGACCACTTCCAATTTACCTTGATTCATGGACCTAACATTCCAGGTTGCTATGCAGTGTTGTTCTTTACAACATCTTGGTTTGCCTTGGAAACGAACAGAGATCATTTTGTCATTTTTGAGATTGCACCCAGTAACTGCACTTAGGACTCTTTTGTTGACTATGAGGGCTACTGCATTTCTTCTGAGGGATTCTTGCCCACAGTAGTAGATGTAATGGTCACTGAATTAAATTTTCCCATTCTAGTCCGTTTTAGTTCACTGATTCCTAAAATGTCAATGTTCACCCTTGCCATCTCCTGTTTGACCACTTCCAATTTACCTTGATTCATGGACCTAACATTCCAGGTTGCTATGCAGTGTTGTTCTTTACAACATCAGACTTTACCTCCATCACAAGTCACATCCACATGGGTGTTATTTTTGCTTTGGCTCAGCCTCTGCATTCCTTCTGGAACTATTTCTCCACTCTTCTCCAGTAGCATATTGGGCACCTACTGACCTGGGGAGTTCATCTTTCAGTGTCCTATCTTTTTGCCTTTTCATACTGTTCATGGGGTTCTCATAGCACTTCCCTGGTGGCTCAAACGGTAAAGTGTCTGTCTACAATGTGGGATACCCGGGTTCGATCCCTGGGTCGGGAAGATCCTCTGGAGAAGAAAATGGCAATCCACTCCAGTACTATTGCCTGGAAAATCCCATGAACAGAGGAGCTTGGTAAGCTACAGTCCATGGGGTCGCAAAGAGTCGGACACGACTGAGCGACTTCACTTCACTATGGGGTTCTCAAGGCAAGAATACTGAAGTGGTTTGCCATTCCCTTCTCCAGTGGACCATGTTTTGTCAGAACTCTCCACCATGACCCCCGTCTTGGGTGGCCCCACATGGCAAGGCTCATAGTTTCATTGAGTTAGACAAGGCTGTGGTCCATGTGATCAGTTTGGTTAGTTATCTGTGATTTTGGTTTTGATTCTTTCTGCCCTCTGATGAATAAAGATAAGAACTTCCTGATGGGAGGGACTGGCTGTAGGGGAATCTGGGTCTTGTTCTGATGTGCGGCTGTGCTCCCTCATCAGGGTGGGGCTGTGACCACAGGCCAAACTATGGTAGGGGTAATGGGGACCTCCTTCAAGAGGACTTATGCTAGCACGCCCTGCAGCTCCCAGGACTGTCATTCGGTGCCCCTGGTCACTGTTGACCCACACCTCCACTGGAGACTCCTGGACACTCACAGGCAAGTCCGGTCAGTCTCTTGTGAGGTCACTGTTTCTTTCTCCAGGGTCCTGGTGCGCACAAGGTTTTGACTGTGACCTCCAGGAGTCTGTTTCCCCAGTCCTGTAAAAGTTCTGTAATCAAATCCCACTGGCCTTCAAAGTCAAATTCCCTGGGGGTTCTCAGTCCCTTTGCCAGATCCCCAGGTTGGGAAATCTGCTGTGGGCCCTAGAACTTTTGCAACAGTGTGATAACTTCTTTGATATACTTGTTCTCCAATTTATGGGTCGTCTGCTCGGTTGCTCTATGGTGGGGCTGATGGTGACCTCCTCCAAGAGGACTCATTCCACATGCGGCGCCTCCCAGAACTGCTGCAGCCAGAGCCCGTCCCTGTGTGGCCACTGCTAACCTGTGTCTCCGCAGGCCAAAGGCAGGTCTGGCTCCGTCTCTGTGGGGTCTCTGGGTCCAGGCGCACACAGGTTTTGATTGACACCCTCTGAGCGTCTCTGGCAGGTAATGGGGTTTGATTCTAAATGCGACTACACCCCTCCTACCATCTTGCTGGGGCTTCTCCTTTGCCCTTGGACATGGGGTCTCTGTTTTTGGTGGGATCCAACATTCTCCTGTTGGTGGTTGTCCAGCAACGTGTTGCAGTTTGGAGTGCTCGCAGGAGAAGACGAGCACCTGTCCTTCCACTCTGCCATCTTTTCTACTCCGTAATGATACGCAGATGACACCACCCTAATGGCAGAAAGTGAAGAGGAACTAAAGAGCCTCTTGATGAAGGTGAAAGAGGAGAGTGAGAAAAATGGAATAAAATTAAAAAACTAAGATCATGGTATCTGGTCCAATCACTTTATGGCAAAGAGATGGGGAAGAAATGGAAACAGGCTCCAAAATCACTGCATGGTGACTGCAGCCATGGAATGAAACACCTTACTCAGAACAGCAAAAGATGAACCCAGACTGGGAGAAACTGTTCCCAAAACACAGAGAAAGGATCTGTGCTCAAATTATACCAACCAGCTCCCTAAAGCCTGATCAAGATTGAAATCATACCTGGCCAAAGAATATAAACAAATACGTACACAGAACTTTATATCAATATATAGAGAATTGTTTGTATCTCTCTGCAGATAGATGTTTACATCTCTTTTAGGTAGATAGATATTTATATCTCTCGGTAGGTAAATATTTACATTGCTACATAGATATTCTATAAAATTAATAACTTCCATAAAATTGAAAATTTCCACAAAATTAAAACTTCCATAAAATGAATAGCTCTCATAAATTGAATAACTATCATATATTGAATAAGTTTCACAAAATTATTAACTTTCCTAAAATAACTTTTATACATTAATAATATTCATAGAATCACTCACTTTGATACAATTAAACTTCTTTAGAGAATTAAAACCTTCCTCAGAAAAATAAAAATTATAAAATTTATAAAATTAAAAACTTCTACTCTATGAAACACTTCATTCAGAAAATCAAAAAATGAACCACGAACTGGAAGAAACTATTTTCAAACCACGTATCAGATAAAGGATCTGTTCTCAAATGATACCAAACCACCCGAATAAAATTTGGTGAGGATTGAAACACACACCTGGCCAAAAAAAGATAAGCAAGGAAGGAAGGACTAGGGTGGGGTAGAGACAGCCCCTTGAGAGAGCTAACCCTCTGATCTGACCTGCCCACACCTGGGCTGATAGCCTGAGAAAACCAACATTCAAAAAGGCAAGTGCTCACTGACCTTCGCCGCAGCACTCCTAACAAGAGCCAGGACATTCAAAAAGGCAAGTGCTCACTGACCTTCGCCGCAGCACTCCTAACACGAGCCAGGACAGAACCAGCAAGAGGCTCGCCCAGAGGCTAAAACGTGTAGAAGGCGCAGTACATGTAGATAACTGACTGTTACTCACCCCAGAGAAACTGCCGCTGAAACTGAAAGAACCCCGCCGCTGGCCCCAGGGATGCACCTTGGAAGATCACACACGAAGTGAAGTCAGCCAGACAGAGACAGACCATAGCATAGGAGTCCATTCTAGAAAATTTTAAAAAGCAATACAGGGAGCTAATTTACAAGACAAAAAGAGACTTTGAGATTTCCAATACAAACAAGCCAAAAGAATAAATAAAGGCTTTATCTCCTTCCTTCCATCCACTGTGCAGAAACTCTGTATCTCTAACAGACACTCCACAAGGACCTGAGGATCATCACATGGAACTTGCTTGAGTTTTGCAATATCCTCTATGGAAAAGAATTGAAGAAAACAACAGATATGCTGTCTATGTCACAGCTGACTCAGGTGGCTGTACACTGCCAACAAGCACAAAACGGAAAAGTGTCCCAGCACAGCTACCCATTAAAGAAAAGGAATTACTAGTTTATACCCTGCCACCTCCTTAACTTGGGCTTATATCTCATTCCTGGAACCTGAGTAGACTTAAGTCCCAGAGCTGGATTGGGGTGGGGTTGAGACAGGCCAGGAGGTGCCCTTCATTGACACTCCTGTTAAACCTGCACTGTCTGGCTTGCGCTGGCTGGAACCAGAATCCCTAGTGCCCCCTAACGACGGTGGCCTACCCTCTGGCCTTGAGGACCAGGGTAAAGTCACCAAGAATCCAGGTTCACTGGTGCTGGAATCCCAGCTGAAGCCTCCTTCCTAAGAGCGCAGCCTCAGCAGGGAGCCGTGCCCCAGGTTCAGATGAGGCTGGAGGGGAGGGGTGCAGCTTTAGGGGGAAGCACTAGTGAGACAAGCCTTTGGAAGTTTGCTCAGGCACATCTCCCTCATTCATAGACCAGGAAGCCCACTTGCCCTCAGGCTCTGGTTGCAGGTGGAACCAGAGTATGGCATGAAGAAGTGCTGCCGCCTTGTGGGCGTATCCTGTGACTACAACTTGCCCACTGCGTGTTTACTAGCACCTACAATTAACAAGGGCTCTGGGGCTCTTCCTACCAACGCAGGAGCCGCAGGAGACTCAGGTTCAATCCTGGGGTTGGGAAGATCCCCTGGAGAAGGAAATGGCTACTCACTCCAGTATTTTTGCCTGGAGAATCCCGCAGTCCATGGGGTAGCAAAGAGTGGACATGACAGAGTGACTAACACTTTCACTTTTTTTTTTACTTTCCTCCCACAAATAGAGAAATCTCAGAATCTCTGTGAATACACAGAAATCTGTATCACTAACATATACACAGAAATCCATATCTGTAAAAGACAATCTGCAAGATTATCTCCTTCCTTGCTTCCTTCCTCCAGAAATAAACAAAAATCTGTATGTCTAACATATATTACCAAAATCTGTATCTTTAACATATACACAGAAATCTGTGTCTCTAATAAATATTCCACAAAGACCTGATGTTCATCACAGGGAAATTTGCTAGACCTTCTGCAATTCCTCTATGGTAAAAGAATCCAATAAAAGAGATATGCTCTATGTGTATGTCACAAATGAATCAGGCAGCAGTATAATAATAGAGGACACAATAATTTCTTGGACTCCAAATTCACTAAGGACGGTGGCTGCAGCCATGAAATTTAAAAGACGCTTATTCCTTGGAAGAAAAACGATGACAAACCTAGATAGTATATCAAAAAGTAGAGATTACTTTGCCAACAAAGGACTGTCTAGTCAAAGCTATGATTTTTCCAGTAGTCATGTATGGATGTGAGAGCTGGACCATAAAGAAGACTGAGCACTGCAGAATTGATACTTCTGAACTGTGGTGTTGGAGAAGACTCTTGAGAGTCCCTTGGACTTTGAGGAGATCAAACCAGTCCATCCTAAAGGAAATCAGTCATGAATATTCATTGGAAGGACTGATGCTGAAGCTGAGGCTCTAATATTTTGGCCACTTGATATGAAGAACTGACTCAGAGGAAAAGACCCTGATGCTGGGAAAGATTGAAAGTGGGAGGAGAAGGGGAAACAGGATGAGATGGTTGGATGGCATCACCGACTCAATGGACATGAGTTTGAGCAAACTCCAGGAGATGGTGAACGACAGGGAAACCTGGCGTGCTGCAGGCGATGGGGTTGCAAAGAGTCGGACACAACTGAGTGAGTGAACAATGACAACAAAATCAAAAGGTCTACTATGAAGGTCACCTCACACAGGTCAGAATGGCCACCATCTGAAACATCTACAAAGAATCTGTGCTGCAGAGCATGGAGGCAAAAGGGAAACTACTAGTCTTGGTGCTGATGCAAATGGGTGCAGGAACTATAAAAAACAGCAGGGAGGTTCCTTATAAACTTAACATCCAGAAACCACATGGTCCGACAATCCCATGTCTGGACGTGGACGCAGAGAAAATCAGAATTCACAATGACCCATGCACCCTTCCTTGCAGGGAAGCATGGTTAACAATGGCCAAGAACTAGAATTGCTGCTGGACTAAATAATGGCCTTCTCTGCCCATTGAAGCCAAATAAAAATTACGGAGACAGAGTTTGGAGGAAACAGAAAGTGACTTCAATTCTCAGCCAGTGGGGAGAGGAATACAGGAGATTCATGCCTCAAGAACTGTGCGCCCTACCCACCATAAGGCATTTAGGGGCTTATATAAGATGAGGGCTTCAGTCAGAAATCAGTCATGAGGAA
Source organism: Aepyceros melampus (assembly GCA_006408695.1). Lineage (NCBI taxonomy): Eukaryota > Metazoa > Chordata > Mammalia > Artiodactyla > Bovidae > Aepyceros > Aepyceros melampus. The sequence goes on along the minus strand of SJXQ01010540.1, from coordinate 413,133 downwards.
AGCTGATAGGATCTTGATTCCTTCCTCTTGCATCATTTCAAAGACATAGACTGACATCAGCAACCCAGTAATTGAGTCTGGCGGTTCGGTGGCTCTGCGGCCTTCTTTCTGAGGTGCAACTACAAGGGGAAGGGTGTTTTTAAGAGTAAACACCAGATAGCGGATGTATTTAGCATAGAGTCAAAGGAAAATAGGTGCAAAGAGTAGCTCCTGCAGAGTTGCTGCTGCTAAGTCGCTTCAGTCATGTCCGACTCTGTGCGACCCCATAGACGGCAGCCCACCAGGCTCCCCCGTCCTTGGAATCCTCTAGGCAAGAACACTGGAGTGGGTTGCCATTTCCTTCTGTAACGCATGAAAGTAAAAAGTGAAAAAGAAGTCGCCTCAGTCGTGTCTGACTCTTAGCGACCCCATGGACTGCAGCCCACCAGGCTCCTCTGTCCATGGGATTTTCCAGGCAAGAGTACTGGAGTGGGGTACCATTGCCTTCTTAGGGGGCAGAAAAGCAAACTTAGTCACAGCACACAGAGTTAGGAGCATTAAAGTAAAAAAAAACCAGGAACTTTCAGGCCTGCTCACTGTTCTCTTTATCGTCTTTGTTCTCAGGAAAGTGAAAGAAAAAACCTGTTCCTCTTTTTCTTCCTTTTCACTGAACAAATTCAACCAAGATATCCATTGACAGGAAAATGAGGACCGAGTGGTGAGCCTCTGCACTGGAACACTACTCAGCCGTGAATCAGAACAGAATAACGCCACTGACAGCAGCGTGGATGGATAGGGTGATTACTCAGTAAAGGAAGTCAGAGAGAGAGAGAGAGAAATACCACAGGGTATCACAGACAGGTATATTTTTGAAATGAATGCAAATGTCGGATATTATGCAATAGAAACAGACTCACAAAATGAGAAAACAAACATGATTATCCAAAAAGATCTTAGGATTGAGGAATAAATTAAGATTTTGCAAATACCACATGCTCATTAATATATATTGAACAGTTGATCAAAATAAATACATTGAAATGTACCGGGTAGCCTATGAACACATTTTAATCATCTATATGGGAAAGAGAACCACAAAGGAACTGATAAGCGTCTGTGTGTAAGTGAATCAAGCTCCCATATGCCTGAAACAAACACAATGTCAGAAAGCAACTCTACTGCGAAATAACAATCAATGTCCAGAAAAAGGAAAAATCAAAGTGGGACACGGAGAAATCTGCCTCCTTGTGGACATTTTTTGTAACAGCAACTGTGCTGATTGGGACTTCCTATTCCCAAGATCCCTGGGCCTGGAGGTAAATAACAACTTGTCCTCCAGAAGTCCCCAAGGGGTGGTCAACGAAAAAGAATTCAAAACTGGGCCGATGTTCAGGGAGCTGATTTCAGCCGATTTCACCTTTAACTCACATCCTTTAAGAAAAAAGTCACATGACATGATGTCAACCTCGCTGAGCAAGTCCCGTCAATCCTACAATGGGCTATCACCTCACCAGGCAGAGTGGCCACTGGTAAACACTCCACAAAGGTTAAATGCTGCAGAGCCATGGAGGAGTGGGAACCCTCCTCCTCTGCTGCTGGAAATACAAATTGGTGACACCCAGTCTGGAGGACAGTGCGCTGGTCATTTCCGATGTGCCCAGCAGTAAGCGGCAGCAAAGGGTGCCTGGAGACAGGATCGTAGTTTCCCAGACCAGGAATCCTAACCACTGAACCACAGAGCCAGCAGTCAGGGCTAAGGTCCCTCGTCTCACCTGCCTGGTCAAGAACGAGTTCAGGTGAGGAGACAGAAGGTGAAGAGTAAAGTAAGAAGTTTACTGAAAGGAAAAGTACATGCGGAAAGGAGCAGGGCCGAGCTCAGAGACAGAGTTTTGCCTTTGGAAGTCGATATTCTTTAGAAGGGGCCAGTCCTCCGGGTCTTTGGCTTCCCTCAGGCCAGTCATATTGCTTTGTCTCCCCCGGCCCAGTTAATGTGCCTCAGGACCCTCCCCTGGGGTGCACACACACATCTTAGCCAAGATGGATCTCAAAGTGAAGGCTTCTGGGAGGAGCAAGACTCATTATGGCCTGGAATTGTCCTCTGACTTTTGACTCCAAGGAGCCTTTCTGCGCACGTGTAGTGTTCTCCCTTATCCTTCACTCAGACAGGGTTTTGCCTCTCGTCCTTGCCAAGATTATTCCTTTGAGGTGTTTACAGGAGACAGAGACTGGCTATTTACCTGTTTCTGTTGTTACTTCAACTTCCAAGCGCAAAAGGGTTGGTTGTATATTTCTCAACTGGAACCTACCTATGTTGCCTCAGGAAATGAAAACAAGAGGCTGGCTGATTGTGCATTTCCAACCTGGAGCCCATCTATCTCCTACCTCAGTGGTTCCTTCAACAGTGGAAACGAGAATAAAATTAGAATATCCCCAAACACCACACACAAGAATAAACTCCAAATGAGATAGAGATAGAAAATTCCAGAAAAACCTCTACTTCTGCTTCACTGATATGCTGCTAAAGCCTTTGATCATAACAAACTGTGGTAAATTCTTAAAGAGATGGGAATACCAGACCACTTTTTTGCCTCCTGCAAAACCTGTATGCAGGTCAAGAAGCAACAATTAGAATGGGACATGGAACAACAGACTGGTTCAAAACTGGGAAAGTAGTACGTCAAGGCTGTGTATTGTCACCCTGCTTATTTAACTTATATGCAGAGTATATCATGCAAAATATTGGACTGGATGAAGCACAAATTGGAACCAAGACTGCCGGGAGAAATATCAATAACCTCGAATAAGCAGAAGACACCACCCATTGTGGCAGAAAGCAGAGAGGAACTAAAGAGCCTCTTGATGTGAGTGAGAGGAAAGTGGAAAAGCTGGCTTAAAACTCAACTTTCAAAAAACTAAGATCATGGCATCCAGTACCATTACTTCAAGACAAATAGATGGGGAAACAATGGAAACAGTGACAGACTTTTATTTTCTTGGGGCTCCAAAATCACTGTGGATGGTGACTGCAGCCATAAATTTAAAAGACGCTTGCTCCTTGGAAGAAAAGCAGTGACAAACCTAGACAATCATATTAAAAAGCAGAGACATTATTATGCCTACAAAAGTCCACCTAGTCACAGCTATGGGTTTTCTAGTAATCATGTACAGATGTGAGAGCTGGACAATAAAAAAGGTTGAGCACTGAAGAACTGATGCCTTTGAACTGTGGTGCTGCAGAAGACTCTTGAGAGTCTCTGGGACTGCAAGGAGATCAAAGCAGTCAATTCTAAAGGAAATCAACCCTGAATATTCATTGGAAAGACTGATGCTGAAGCTGAAGCTCTAACATTTTGGCTAGCCAATGCGAAGAGCCGACTCATTGGAAAAGACTTTGATGCTGGGAAAGATTGAAGGCAGAGGAGAAGGGGACAACAGAGGATGAGAAGGTTGGTCAGCATCACCGACTCAATGGACATGAGTTTGAGCACTCTGGGAGATGGTGAAGGACAGAGAAGCCTGACGTGCTGCAGTCCGTCGGGTGGCAAAGAGTCAGACATGGCTGAGCAACTGAACAACGAAGATAACGATCCCACCTTAGGATGGCTAGCGGTAAAGAGCCCGCCTGCCAATGCAACAGACTCAGGTTTGGATCCTTGGGTCGCGAGGATTCCCTGGAGAAGGGAATGGCAACCTACTTCAGTATTCTTGCTTGGGAAATCCCATGGAGAGAGGAACCTGGAGGGCTACAGTTCATGGGATCACAAAAGAGCCGGACACAACTTAGTGACAGACTCCCAAGATAAAGATCTAAATGTAAGGTTGGATACTATGAAATTCTAGAGGAAAAAATACAGGCAGGAGAAGCCGTGACATTCATTGTGGCAAGCTCTTTTGGGATCCACCTCTTAGAACAATGAAAAATAAACCAAAAATAAGAAATCAGCCCACAAGGTGTGGCCCCTCACCACCTGTCCCCAGCCCAGCTATGCTCCTAAGGGGCAGAGAAGATGGAGTCAGGTGCAGCTGCAGGCGCTCTTGCTGCCTGGAGGGGATGGCGGTGGTGGTTCAGTCACCAAGTCATGTCTGACTCTTGTGACCCAATGAACTATAGCCCACCAGGCACCTCTGTCCATGGGATTTCTCAGGCAAGAATACTGGAGTAAATCCCCTCTTCCAGGGGATCTTCCTGACCCAGGGGTTGAGCCTGCGTCTCTAGCATTGCAGGTAGATTCATTTACTACCTGAGCAACCAAGGAAGCCCTGCTGCCTGGAGGGGGCTTGTTTATAAAGACCTCAACCCAGGCGTTGCTGGCAAGGGCTGGCCGACTCACCCAGGGCAGCCAATCCTGACCCATCAGGGGCTCGCAGTTGCAGAAAATGGGCCTTGTTGTGCCGGCCAAGTGCAAGGAACAAGTGTGTCTGAGGGTTGGGATAGACACGGGGCTGCAGCTCTGACTTAATTTCTAATCATTGTATCTGGCCCAGGAGTGGGAGAAAATTTCAAGAAGACTTTCTCCTAAGGAGAGGAACCCAGGAGTCAGGGAGAAGAAGGGTGGTAGGTGCAGACAGGGTGCAGTGGAAGCCTCTAAAGACCCACTGGAAGGAGGGCGCACAGAGTGAAGTCCAGGTTACTGACCTGCCCAGGAGCAGCTAGCTGTTTGTTAGTCCAGGTCCTGCTCGGAGGTGCTCAGGGCCAGCTCTTCCTGACCTCAGGAAGAGGGCTGGGAGGTGCTCTGCAAGTGTGCTCTGCACAGTTCCAGTGTGCTGAGCCCTGCCCGGACAGGTCCCCTGCCCTGGGAGGGCTCTGCGCACGTTAGCAGAGGGGCCCCCTGCCTGCCCTGGGAGGGGCGTGCGAACAGCCTCCCTCTCTTTGCAGCTGGCACAGAGCTGTTTAGGATGCAAATTAAAATCAGCCAAGGACAGAGGTCAGGAGCAGGGTCGGGGTCCCTCGGGTGTGGACACGCAGAAGTCCAAGCTTGCTATGCTCCCTGCATGACACGGGGTGTTGAGGCAAGGAATACGACTGTATCCTAGGGGCCGGCTGACCAAGAAGATGGCCAATTAATGTCTCCAAATAAGCATCTTGTCGGGGTCTGGATGCCAGGTTCTTTTACAAAGTAGAGGAGGAGGTGAAGAAACAAACTAAAAAGGCCATTAATCTTGCAAATATCTTGTAGAAAGGCAAGCCTCAGGCAGGGGATATGTTAATTTCTCCCTTCCTGCCATCTACAGGCAGACAGGGTTAACAAAGGCACTTTAGTTTGGAAGCCAGGCAGAGAGGCAGGATTCTCAAACAGCAGGCTGTTAAGTGTGATTATAGTAACAAAAGTAACAGAGCAAGTCAAAGACACAGTTCAACAGTTTTGGAGTCAGAACTGGCTTATTCCTTAACATCCTAAAGTGCAGGGTTTATTCAGGTCCTCCCATTCCCTTCCCCTCCCCCAGCGTCTGGCACCACTCACCGACTTCCTGTCTCTGGATTTGCCTGTTCTGGATGTTTCTTGTAAATGGAACCATATAGGTTGTGATTATGCTGGGCTGGATGTTGGTGTCCTCTCCACAAATTCACATGTTGAAACCTAACCCCCAAGGTGATGGTGTGAGGAGGGGGCGCCTTGAGGAGGTGATGAAGTCGTGAGTGGAGACCTCTGAATGGGATTAGTGCTTTCATAAGAGACCCCCAAGAGGCCTCCTCAGCCCTTCCTCCACGTGAGGACGCAGTGAAGACCCCGGCCCACACCCATAAGAGAGCTTCACCAGAACCTGACCATCCTGACGCCCTCATCTCAGACGTCTGGGCTCCAGAGCTGCAGGGAACGCATTCCTGGTGTTGAGCTCCCAGCCTTCTGTTTTGCTATGGCACCCTGGGCAGACCAAAACCGTGCGTCCTTCTCGCTGAGCAGCGTGTGTTCAAGGTGCACCCACACTGTAGCCCGTGTCAGAGCTTCACGCCTTTTCATGGCTGCGTCATATGAAGCTGTGCTGGGAAGTGGCTAGAGATGGGATGACAGGGCGTCAGGAGGTGGATCACAACAGTCTTCGTGAGCCACAATGAGGAGCTGACTCTGCCTGAAAGGATGCCTGGACCTCCTGCCTCTTAGCCACCCAGTTACCTGTGTGCCGCTCAGCTGTCGTCCACGGCGTGTCCTGAGTCAATGCCGTCATGAACTGGCCTGGTGGGCAGTAGTAGATGGTAGAAGATGAGATGTAGCAGGACTCCCAGGAAGGTATCCAGGCCAGGCCAGTGTTGAAGATGAACCAGCCCTGCCCACTGCCACTCACGGGGTGACGGGTGTCCCACCCCCTGCCCACCATTGGGTGCAGTGGCCTCTCCCCTGCTTCCAGATCTGGGCCCTGCTTCCCCCATCCCTCTGGTCAGGAGGTGTTCTGATAGGCCATTCTAGCAGGACCTCAGGATGGAGGTTTTGGGGGGCCCTGCTCAGGAGCACACAATCAGTGGGCATCTACTCCTGCAGGGAGGGCCACAGGGAGCCATGTACTTGCTGGTGGGCGTGAGAGCAAGCACCAGGGTTAGGGACTGTAAACCTCCAGTGGTCTGGCCCATTTCTTTCGTTTTTTTTTTTTCCTAATTCAATTTAAATCTGAATCAAAGTCACTATCCCACTGAACTGGTAAGACATTCAGTCTCAGGCAGTGCACTCTGCAGTCCGAGAATCCATCTCTTGCTTCAACAGGTTTGGATGAAACAGACCCAGGGACGCCCCTTGCTGTTCCTCCAACAAGGGAGCCTCCTCCCTTTCTTCTAGTCGCAGTCTTCGGAATCAGCCATTCAACTATCCTCGTGCCCTGAAGCAAGTGAGCCCGTGCAGCATAACTACTGAGCCTGTGCTCTAAAGCCCCCATTTGCCGCAACTATTGAGCCCACATGTTGCAACTACGGAAGCCGCGTGCCTAGAGCCCCTGCTCCACCGCAAGAGAAACCACTGCAATGAGAAGCCCGCGCCCCGCAGCTGGAGAGCAGCCCCTGCAGCGGCGACTAGAGAAAGCCCTTGTCAGGAACGAAGGCCTACAACAGCAAAAAAATAAATGAATATATCTTTTTTAAAAAAATGTTACCTAAATACATTTTTAACCCAATAGTTGTTACCATGACAAGTACATAATGTGAACACAAGGTTTATATGGGTTTGGCATTGCTGTGAACTCTCTAACAAACATGCAATTTGGAGTGATAATAGATTAATTTTGTCACTTTAACTTGTTAAAGACCTTTTTCTCTTATACAGGCCATTCACAATTTTTTAAAGTATGTATTTTTATCTCACTAACAGTGTTAAGTCAGCTTGGGGGTGGTTCTGTTCCATGTGTCTTCATCCCGTAGCCCTGGCTGGCCAAGAAGCCCCTCTCTGACTTGTGCCATTCTCTAGGGAAGCAGGACGGTGTGATGGCTCAGAGTGTGGCCTTGTGCTCCAACAGGCCTGGGGTGAAAATCCGGCCTCATCAGAGTTAGTGCTCACAACACCTCTGTGAGTTAACAGGTCATTTTCGGCTCATTTTACTGATAAGCAATCCGAGGCTCAGAGAGGCTGATCATCTTGCCCAAGGTCACACAGGGGTATGGAGACGTGGAGCCAGAGTTCAGCCATAGGCGTGCCTGGCTCTGGAGCCCACCCTTTCACTTCTCCCTGCCCTTCTGCTCCTGCACGGTAGACTCCGGTCTGCCAGCTAAACGGGACGATGGAGCACGTGCATTCAGCTGTTTGTTCTCAAAGCCCCGTTAAAAAGACAGGAGAGACACAAGATACTGGTGAAACAGGAAGGACGAAGAGGACGGGAGCAGCAACAACGGGGGGAAGAAAGGTTGACGTTTTGGAAGATGAAAAGCAGAGGAAGGAGGTGGCAGAGCTAAGGCAGGACCACGAGGACTCGGAGGCGCCTGTTCCAGCAGAAGGTAGGAGTGGAGGTGGGGCCGAAGGCAGGGTTGGAAGTGGGATCCCCATCCCACTGGCCCGCTCCATGCAGCGCCAAGGATGCCCCAGCCTCTGACACACACACAGGAAACTGGGCTTTTATTCTGAGTAGAGGTTGAATCGGGGAAACAGGCACAGTGGAAGGGATGCGGCTCTGTGTTTTACTTTATTTATTTAAAGGATTTTTTTTTTTAATGTGGACCATTTTTAAAGTCTTCACTGAATTTGTTACGATAGTGCTTCTGTTTTATGCTTCGGTTTTTCGGCCGCAAGGCATGTGGGATCTTAGCTCCTGACCAGGGAAGCTGCACCCCCTGCATTGGAAGGTGTAGTCTTAGCCCCTGGACTGCCAGGGAAACCCCAAGGCTCTGTATTTTAAAAGAGGGATTAAGTGGGAGATAAGTCCTCCCGCTTTGTGCCACCCCATTCTCAGAATTCTCTCTGCCCGATGGATACACCTAAGGCAGGACACTGGAACATTCTTCCCTAGAGAAACACAAGGACCCAGGACAGTGATCTGTAAGTACTGACATATAAGTACTGGTAGGACTCTGCACTTCCACTGCAGAAGGCATGGGTTTGATCCCTGGTTGGGGAACTAAGATCCTGTAAGCTGCACAGCACAGCGAAGAAAGGAAGAAAGGAAAAGAAAAGAAATATAAGATGAAAAACAACGGGTTACCAGACATCTGAAGAAAGCGTCCAGTAGAGAAGACAGAAGTTAAGAAAAAAAGGCATGGAGAGCTCAGAGACAACACCGACGGGACAGAGAAAAATGCCTTAAATGATTAACATCCTCAGATACGTAGGGGATGATACTACATCCACGGAACAGAAAAAAGATGCTAAAAACAAATAAAACTTAAGGAAGAAGCATTTGAAAATTAAAATTATGGCAGCAGGAAAAATATTGAGAGAGAAGTTGGAAGATAAGCTTAGTAAAGTAGAAAATAAATCCGGAAAGTCCAACAGTCAAATAATAGTTCCAAAAAGAAATAATAGAGGAATCATAAAGGAATCCTTGGAGGAGGGAATGGCTACCCACTCCAGTATTCTTGCCTAGAGAATTCCATGATTAAAAAAACTTCCCAGAGTGCAGTGACACAAATTCACAGACTGAAAGGGCCACCCCGGAAAGCTACATGCACACTCAATGTTCATAGCAGCATTATTTACAATTGCCAAGATATGGAAACGACCATATCAATAGACACAGATAAAGAAAAGGTGGTATATGTATGTATACAATGGAATACTACTCAGCCATCAACAAGAACACAATTTTTCCATTTGCAGCAAAATGGATGGACTTGGAGGGCATTATTGCGGAGTGAAATAAGTCAGACAGAGACTGACAAATATTATATGATTTCACTTATATGTGGAATCTAAAAAATAAAGCAAACTAGTGAATATAACAACAAAAACAAAAACAAGGCAGACTAACAGATATACAGAACAGACTAGTGGTTACCAGTGGAGAGAGGAAAGGGCAATAAGAGGTAGAAATATTAGGTATAAAATAAGCTATAAGGGGCTTCCAGCGATAAAGAGTCCACTTGCCAATGCAGGAGACACAGATTCCCTCCCTGATCTGGAAGACCCCACATGCCTTGGAGCAACTAATCCCATGCCCCACAACTACTGAGCCCATGCCCATGCCCTAGTATGCTCAGCAACAAGAGAAACCACCGCAATGAGAAGTCTATGCACTGCAATTAAAAAGTAGCTCCCACTTGCCACAACTAGAGTAGAGCCAACACAGCAATTAAGACCCAGCATAGCCAAAAATAAATAAGCTACAAGATATATCACATAGCATAGTAAATATAGCACTTTATAATAACTGTAAATGGAGTATAGAGTATAGCCTTTAAAAATTGTGAATCACTATATTATACACTGTAACATATAATACTAAAAGTCAATCATATATCAATTTAAGAAAAAAAGACCCACCTAATTCCCAGCACAAAGAATGGGAAAAGATCCATTATGATGTTAGAATACCAAGGATAAGGAAATTATTCTGAAAGCTTCCAGAAAGGAAAAAGTCATTAATATACAAGTGATCAAAAATGAGAATAAATGGGATCAGCTTTCTCAGCCAGAACACAGCTGGATAAAGTCTTCAAAGCTGTAAAAGAAAACGATTTCCAAACTTAAATGCTATGCCCTGTCAACTAGTAACCTAATGCAATGATAGAATAGAGACATTTTCAGGTATGCAATGCCTCAGAAAAATTTTATCTCTTGTGTTTGCATTCTCCACCAAAATCAGAAAGACAAGAAAATAATCGACCCACACAGGCAGGAGGTGTCCTCTTTTTCTGGTACTGTTAGACTTGTTAGATCATGTGTATGGAGTACTCTGGTTTGGATGGAATGAAAAGAAGTGAGGAAAGGAGGCAGTAAACCCAGGGTTCCCTGGCTTTTCATCAGAAGGGCTGGGGACGATGTCCCTTGATGAAATCCTATTGATAGGGGAAACTGAGCCATTTGAAGGGGGTCCCAGTGAGGAGACTGAGCCCTCCTGTAGTGGGATGGTGGATCCCGCCAGGAAAATTTTGTTTTCAGGTCTACCCTCCTTTGGAGGCTCTGAAAGTGAAGTCACTCAGCCGTATCCGACTCTTTGTGACCCCATGGACTGTAGCCTACCAGCCTCCTCCATCCATGGAATTTTCCAGGCAAGAGTACTGGAAGGGGGTGCCATTTCCTTCTCCAGGGTGTCTTTCCAAACCAGGAATCAAACCCGGGTTTCCCGCATTGCGGGCAGACGCTTTACTGTCTGAGCCACCAGGGAAGCCGCTCTGCCTTCTTCCAAATGAGGAGGAAGTTCCCAGAAGCGGCCTTACCCTCCTGGAGTTTTGCTCTCGGCAGTTTTGGAACCCAGGATCCAGGCAGGGGTGGGGTCATCCACAGTATCGCAGAACCCACCGGTTCTTTTACCGCGCTGTGGGGACCGGCCGAGGAGGGGGCGACCGGTGCATCTCCGCCACCTGGTGGAGGAAGGGAGATTGCAGCCTGAAGCCAAGGATTTTTGCAACAGTTTCCCTAGCGGGAAAAACCACTACTTTGCTACTTGGTTTGTTCAGGGCTAGTCCTCAATCTCATCTTTCCCTTACTTCAAACACTCTGAGACCAGGCATCTTTGATTCCTACTCCAGCCTCAGAAGTCCTATAGCATCGTCTCCACCAGACTCTACTGATCAAAGTGGTCACAAGCCTGCCTGGATGAAAGGAAAGGGGACGTGGACTGGCTTCTCAAAGGGAGTTCGCAGCCACCTTTTTAAACTGCCGCAGAAGTCCAATACTATTAATCAGAACGAGAATAAGGTATTAATGTTTTTACACATGTATTGGTTCATTGAGTAGATTCATGAGGAAGCCAAAGTATTATGATGGTTAAGAGTCTGGGGTTAAAATCAAACAGAACTGAGTTCAAAGACTGGCTCAGCCATGGAGCAGTGTGTCTTGGAGCAAGACACCCTTCTGGGCTCAGTTTCCTCGCTGGTAAAATGAGGGTAAACAATATCTGCGTCACAGAGTTAGGGGTTTTTGGTTTTAGGACTATACAGGATGGCATATGCAAATAATTTGTTCCATAATAAGCATTTACCCACGTTATTTCAAAATTTCCATTAGTTCTATTATCTCAGACACTTCTAAATGATTCACTTAGTGATTCATGGCTGCGCCGGGTCTTCACTGCTGCGCGAGGCTGTCTCTAGTTGCAGCAGGCAGAGGCCTCTCTCGTTGCGGCGGGCCGGCTTCTCACTGTGGCGGCTTCTCTTGTCGTGGAGCACGGGACCTACGGCGCGCGGGCTCGGTAGTTGTGGCACGCAGGCTTGTTGCCCCTTGGCATGTAGGGGCTTCCTGGAGCCAGGATCAAACCCATGCCCCGTGCACCGGCAGGCAGATTCTTCACCACTGGCCACCAGGGAAGTCCTCTCAGACTTTTAAAAGATGTGCTAGCCTTGCACGTCTTCACAGACATATGGAAAAATAGCTGCCTTTCTTTAGAGGACAACACCCCCGTTCTTTGGGGGAATTGTTCAACCCCCTGCCTCCAGCCATGCTGTCCGAACAGGAGCTGCCATCTTCTGCCTTCCGGGTCACAGCGGCAGATCGGAGAGTAGGGAAAAGCGCCAGGCTGGACCAGTGATCACATCCCACCTTCCAGCCCTTGAGACTGGCCTGGAGGAGGGCACATGACCCCAGAGGATCAATCACACTCTTGGAGATTTGCCCTCTTGTTATTCCCCCAACGAGCTGTCAGAGGGGGACGTAAGCTTCCATGTGAATCCATGATTTTCCGATGGCCAGGATCCCAGTCTTATGGAGAAAGCCAGTTCTACAGCAGGAAGTCACCATGTACACGGGAAGACACAAGCACAGTGAAAAGTAGGGGCCGAGAGGCACAGAGGGAGTCCTGGACCACCCCTGGGTCCCGCTGCCTGGGGCTGTCCTCCTGCAACTTCCTGGTGAGAGTCCATCCTCCCCTTTTCTCCGAAACTGTTTGTTTTCTGTGGCTTGCAATCAAACGAACTCTGAGTAAAATACTGCTCTGACTTACATATTTTTTTATTAAAAAGATAAATTGTTCATAAACTCTAGTATTTTCACTATTATAAGAAAACCAATAAATGACTAGTCTGGAGAAGACTCTCAAGAGTCCTTTGGATGGCAAGGAGATCAAACCAATCAATCCTAAAGGAAATCAACCCTGAATATTCATTGGAAGGACTCATGCTGAAACTGAAGCTCCAATACTTTGGTTACCCGATACAAAGAGCCAACTCATTGGAAAAGACCCTGATGCTGGGAAAGACTGAGGGCAGGAGGAGAAGGGGGTGACAGAGGATGAGATCATGAATGGCATCATCGACTCAATGGACGTGAGTTTGAACAAACTCTGGGAGATAGTGAAGACAAGGAAACCTGGTGTGCTGCAGTCCAGGGGTTGCAAAGCATCGGACACGACTTAGCGACTGAACACAGTAAATGACCGTGACACACCGCATAAGGGATAAGACCCAGCAGGCTGTTGAAAGCTGCTGACTTGAGCTTCCTAGAATTCATTCCAGCTTACGCAGATTACACTGATTCATTGAATGATGAAACATTTCAGATATCACCTCCTTTCCCCTACCAGCCAACAAATTTTCTCACCTGGGGTTCTGTTCTTACCAAGATGACCCTGGACCCAGCCTCCAGCATTTGGCCATATTCTGGCTCAGAACAGCTGACGCTGCAAAACCCAGCTTGCCCCAGGTCCCAACAAAGGAGATTAGCGATACTTATCCCTGGGTCACTGTGGAAGAAAAGATCCTTTGAAAGTTGTGTGCTTTGATACAGTTCATTTCTCCTCTAATGGAGGCATTGACTTTGAAAAAAATAGATCGGTTGGAATATAAACAAGCAACACCTCTAAAAGTAGAAAAGAATCTTACTGAGAAACCATATTTCAGGAGATAAAAGCAATCTGTAGTTCACAAGGCAAGTTTCCCATCTCATCCCTAAATAATTTATCTTTTTTTCTTGGAAAGGAAAACAATTTGGCTTGGGAAAGCAAAATTTGTCCTTTGTCACCTGGTGTTGAATAGCAGAAACAGCCCACATGTAGTAGGTGGGCTGTTAGTAGTGGCTTCAGAAGCCTTCCCTGGCAGCTCAGATGGTAAAGAATCCACCTGCAAAGCAGGTGACCAAGACTCCATCTCTGGGTGGGGAAGATCTCCTGGAGAAGGGGATGGCTACCCACTTTGGTATTCTTGCCTGGGAAATCCCATGGAGAGAGCAGCTAGGTGGGCTACAGTCCATGGGGTCGCAAAGAATCGGCTCTGTTTATTGCCTATCTTGTGTCTGCTCCATCCCTCAGTCGTGTACAAGTCTCTTAGCTCCATGGACTGTAACCCACGAGGCTCCTCTGTCCACAGGATTTCCCAGGCAAGAATATTAGAGTGGGTTGCCACCTCCTTCTCCAATTGCATATCTTACTTCACCTATATGAAAAATGAGTCCCATCTTGGGAATTCCCTGGTGAACCGGTGGTTAGGACTTGGTGCTTTCACTGCCAGGCCAGGTCTGATCCCTGGTTGGGAAACAAAGATCCTGCAAGCTGAAAATAAAAAAATAAAAATAAAGGAAAAGGAAAATGAGCCCCATCTTGAAAAGATACGGAAGGTGACTGGAGAGAAGTCAAATAGCACGTAAACTTATAGGAGAATTTGAAATCTGTTCCAAGCAGTCCTCATGAGGTTACCTCTTCCTTATTCTTTCATTTTTATTAAAAAAAAAAAAACAAAAACCAACATTTTTGGCTGCACTGGGCAGCCTGCAGGATCTCTGTTCCCTGAACAGGGATCGAACTAGCACCCCCTGTAGTAGAAGGTGAACTTCTTAACCACTGGACCACCAGATAAGTCCCTGCCTTGTTCTTTTAAACTCTATGTGTGTTAAGTTGCTTTAGTCATGTCTGATTCTTTGGGACCCCATGGGCTATAGCCCACCAGGCTTCTCTGTCCATGGGATTCTCCAGGCAAGAATACTGGAGTGGGTTGCCAGGCCCTCCTCCAGGAGATCTTCCCGAATCAGGGATTGAACCCGTGTCTCTTCCGTCTCCTGCATTGGCAGGTGGGTTCTTTCCCACTAGTGCCACCTGGGAAGGCCTTTAAGCTCTATGCTGCTGCTACTGCTGCTGCTGCTACTGCTAAGTCGCTTCAGTCGTGTCCGACTCTGTGCAACCCCATAGACGGAAGCCCACCAGGCTCCCCCGTCCCTGGGATTCTCCAGGCAAGAACACTGGAGTGGGTTGCCATTTCCTTCTCCAATGCAGGAAAGTGAAAAGTGAAAGTGAAGTCGCTCAGTCATGCCAGACTCTTCGCAACTCCATGGACTGCAGCCCACCAGGCTCCTCATCCATGGGATTTTCCAGGCAAGAGCACTGGAGCGGGGTGCCATTGCCTTCTCTCTATACACCATGTGAAATACTTGGTGGGCAGGAGGGGAGCTGGGGGGAGGAATGCTCTTCTAGCTCCAGCCTGCTGCTCTCCAAGAGGAAAAACACAGATCCCATAGGCTTGAGTCTGCTTTATGGATCAGGCCACGTTCACTAGCTGGCCGGGTAACTGTAAGTTTACCGGCTCCGCACAGCTGATCGGCCTCTTTCGCTCTGCCTGCTTTCCCGAGCCTGAGGCATAGAGTTGATACGACCCTTCCATGACCCTTCTTCATTCCTTTCTCTATAGTGGTCTCCTGTCAAAAAGCTGAATTGGAAACCTTTGCAGTTTGGCCCTGTGGCTCTCTCTCCACTTCTTCTCCCATGAGTTTCAAGACTCTTTCTTCTTTTAGGCCTTGGTGGCCAGTGAGTGGTATATTTCAGACTTGGACTTTATCAGACGGAGTGGTCATCTTTCAGGCTCCAGTGGACTCCACCAGCCCCAGGCTGTCAGAGAACCCGCTATCAAGGGGTGAGGCTGGTTCTCACTTATTTCCCAGTTTGTTTGTTTTTTTTTTAATACTTTTTCATGCAGGATCTTAGTTCCCAGACCAGGGATTGAGCTTTTTCCCCCAGAGGAAGCCCAGTGGACCACCAGGGAGGTTCCCCCTATTTGCTCTTGTTTCCTGTTTGTTCATCAAGAACCCCACAGGGAAAAGGCAAAGCTGCTCTTTCTTTCTGCCTGTCTTGCTCTTCTTGTCCAGTGGCAGGGTGTGTATGACAGATCCCAAATAAGACATGTACAAGATACGTATTCTTCTTCACTCACATAAAGTTTGCTCTGTACTGGCAACCTTGCTCTACAAAGACCCCTGGAGCTCAGGTTCCTTCTAACTTGTGGCTGCCTCATCCCTGGCTTGTTGCTTTTGTCTCCACGACCTAAGGGGGCTCACCTCCGAATCTGTGTTCCAGCAGGCTTGGAGCAAAATTGTGAAATGGACTGGAGGATGTGTCCCTTATCTAAGGCAGTGGTCAGCAAGCTACAGACGGCAGGCAGGCCATCTTTCCTACACTGGGCCAGGTGTTCTTTGGTCAGATTTTGGTGACCATCACTTTGAAATTCTTGTAAGCCGGGTTCCTGATATTCATTGGCTGTTGTTGTTCAGTCCCCAAGTATTGCCTGACTCTTTGCAGCCCCATGGACTGCAGCATGCCAGGCCTCCCTGTCCCTCACCATCTCCTGGAGTTTGCCCAAATATTCATTTATAACCATGCTGACTTCTTTTGTCCTCTCTGCCTTCCTTTTCTCATTGGGATATTTTACTACAGCAGAACCAGAGTTCCATTTTTACTTCTTCCTGAATGGCTATATTTTCAAGTGTGGAATCAGTGCCTGGATATGCCAGCTTCTCCTTCGCTTCCACTCACAAAGTCTCTGTGGG
The DNA here is from genome assembly GCA_006408695.1 of Aepyceros melampus. Lineage (NCBI taxonomy): Eukaryota > Metazoa > Chordata > Mammalia > Artiodactyla > Bovidae > Aepyceros > Aepyceros melampus. Next base: position 396,844 of record SJXQ01010540.1, on the reverse strand, counting down.
CAGTTACACCCACATTACCATTCCATGTCTTTGTCAGAACTTGATCCAAAACAGCAACTCCTTTCCTCCTCTGGAACAGAAATCACTCCCCAGGCAAGTTAGGAACTTGTGCCCTGGATGGAGGGTAGGTAGGGATCCTAATAGATGTCCTAGTAGAGAAGGTCCCATCCACCCCATTCATACCCTAGCTCTGGTCCCCTTCGTGATTTGGGTCAGGACTTCCTTCCATTCTCTCCCTCCATGACAATTCCTCCTGGCGTTTTACTCTCAACACACAAGCTTCCAGCTTTGAGGATTTCTGAAGCAGGCATGTAGCTTCTTAACACTCCTCCATCCTAAGAGGTCTGCCTCTTTCAAACACCCTCCCAAGGCTAAATTAACTCTTTTGCCCCAACACATCATCTTGGTTACACCCGTGAGATCTTATTTACCACCCTGTATTCTGGCTTTAATTTTGAACTTGCTCATGACTCATGAACTGTCTGTACATCAGAGAAGAGCAACTGTGAATCAAGTCTGGGGCAACTTCTGAAACTATCATGTCCTATGTGAGTAACAACTGAAAGAACTCAAGGTTCCCACTCAGAAAAGAAGACTGGATGGTTGTCATCTTTGAACAGTTGGAGGGCTACTTTGTGGAGAGTAGAACATTTCCATAAGGTTTCTATAAAATGTGATTTTTTAAAACCAATGAGCAAGTATTACTTTGGTTTTAGGCGGGGGGAGAACAATAAAGACACAGACATGATTGGACTTGTTCATTCTGGGCTACAGAATGGCAAAACTTTTAGATGCAGAATCAAAATGAACTTTCAAAGAAGTGGAGCTGTCCAATATGAGACGGGTTGCCTGGAAAAGTAGTGAGATTCTTGTTTGGATGGTATGCAAGAAGATGACAATGAACACTTGATTTCAAGCAGAATGAGGAGCTGAACAATGTGGTACTCAGGCGGCATCCTCTTGATTGAAAAGTAAATGGAACCTTCTTGATTAGCTCAGGTTAGAGGGGATTTGGGAAAGAATTCAGCTCTCACTGAATCCAAGGAAAAATTGAGCAAAGAGGCTGCAGGAAGGGTGGAGATGAAATCAGCTCCAAGCCAGGTCCACTGTGATGACTCAGCTCTGAGCTGTTTCTTTTTTTCTTTTTTTTTCTTTAGTTTGATCTTTCCCAAAAATCTGAGAGACAATTGACATGACCGTAGACTTCCTTCTCTTGAGTCAGGTATTCAGTCCTTGTTCAATCTACAATGGTCATGGGGGTGGAGTCTCGTGATTCAAACGTAAAATCTCTCTGATGACAGACGCCATCCATGCTGTGGGTATAAAAATTCTCAGAAAAGTTGGGAGAGGCAGACGGCCTCATAATGATACAAATAGTCCTGTCCAAACTCAGGGCTCACCAATTCTGAGTCATTAGTAATTTCAAGCAGATGATGTTCTCCACGTGGTTGTAAAAAGGCCAGGACTAATTCATATTCAGCCAAAGGCACGCGCTTGAATTAAAGTGAGGGGTCAACAGAGGTGAGAGCAGGACCATGAGGTGAGAGCAAGATGAATCAATGGAAAAAGAGTAAATGGAGCTCATTGACTGACTCACAGATCTGATGGGTTGCCGGCTGGAACAAGCATTGTCTAGGACAGAGCTACCCCTGGGCTGAATTACAAGTTACAAAAACTCTGTGTCCATGCAGGATTTTTCCCATGCAATTATTTATTTGGCTATGCTGGGTCTTCATTGCTTCGTGGCTTTTTCTCTAGTTGGCAGCAAGAGGGGGCTACTCTCTAGTTGCAAGGGTTTCTCACTGTGCTGGCTGCTCTTACTGCAGAGCACGGGGTCTAGGATGAGGGGGCTTCAGTAACTGCGGCTCCCAGGCTCTAGAGTTCTGGCTTGGTATTTGTGGCACATGGGCTTAGTTGCTCCGTGGCATGTGGGATCTTCCCAGACCAGGGATCGAACTCGTGTTCCTTGCGCTGGTCGGTGGATTCTTTACCACTGAGCCACCAGGAAAGCCCATCCCACGCAGTTTAAAATATTTTTAAATTTTAAAATAGATTTTCAGAAAGGCTGTATAAATAATAAGAGTTCCCATGAATCCTATAGATCCCCCTGCCCAGTTTCCTCTCCCAGTTACTATGATTATCACAACTGATAAAGAAATATTAATGTTTTTAACTCATACTCCACACTATATTTGGATTTCATGAGTTTTCCCCTAATATAATTTTTCCATTCCAGGATTCCATGCAAGATACCTGGATCAGTTTCTTAGGGTTTCTGGAACAAATCACCACAAATTTAGTGGCTGAAAACAACAGAAATGTATTCTCTGGAGTTCTGGAGGCTAGCAGTCCTAAGTGTTCTCTAGGGGAGAACCCTTCCGGCCTCTTCCAGGTTCTGGTGGCCCCAGGTGCTCCTTAGCTTGGGGTGGGCTATATCTTGGAGCACGATGCTGATTTCTGTGGCCATCTTTATAGGACCTTCTTTGTGCATCTTTAGGCCTGTGTGCTTCAAACTCCCCTCTCCTTTCTCTTATAAAAACACCCAGTCATTGAATTTAGGGCTCACACTAAATCCAGGATAATCTCATCTTGAGGTCCTTAACCTAATTACATCTATAAAATCCTCTTCCAACGAAAGTCAGATTCACAGGTAGCGAGGGCTGGCATTTAGACATAGCTTTTGCGGGGGATAAAATTCAATCCACTGTGATACACATTGAGTCATCTTGTCTCATTTGGCTTCTTGGGGTTGTGACAGTTTCTCAGAGCTTCCCTGCTTCTAATTGATCCCCCTTTTGAGGATGACTGAGGACCAATATTCTGTAGACTGTGTCTCAATTTGAGTTTGTCTGATGTTTTTCTCATGGTTAGACTGGGGTTGGACCATAAAACCTGGACCATAAAGAAGGCTGAGTGCTGAAGAATTGATGCTTTCAAACTGTGGTGCTAGAGAAGACTCTTGGGAGTCCCTTGGACTGCAAGAGGATCAAACCAGTCAATCCTAAAGGAAATCAACTCTGAATATTCATTGGAAGGAATGATGGTAAAGCTGAAGCTCCATTATCTGGCCACCTGATGCTAAGAGCCGACTCATTGGAAAAGACCCTGATGCTGGGAAAGATTGAAAGCAAAAGCAGAAGGGGGCGACAGAGGATGAGATGGTTGGATGGCATCACCGACTCAATGGACATGAATTTGGGCAAACTCAGGACAATAGTGAAGGACAGGGAAGCCTGGCATGCTGCAGTTCATGGGGTCACAAAACGTTGGACACCAACCACTTAGCGACTGAGGTTAGTTATAAGCTTTGGGGAGGAGCGCCACAGAGGTGAATTGCCCTTCTCGACACAATGTATCAAAGGTACCTGTTCTCAACTGAACTTACCACTGAAGAGGTTAACTGTGACTACCTGGCTAAGGAAGTGTTTACCAGGCTTCTCTGCAGCAAAGTTTCTTTCCTCTTCCCTGCTTCCATACTGTACCCTTTGGAAGAACATCACTAAGCATGCTGCTGCTGCTACTAAGTCGCTTCAGTCGTGTCCGACTCTGTGCGACTCCATAGACGGCAGCCCACCAGGCTCCCTCGTCCCTGGGATTCTCCAGGCAAGAACACTGGAGTGGGTTGCCATTTCCTTCTCCAATCCATGAAGTGAAAAGTGAAAGTGAAGTTGCTCAGTCGTGTCACTAAGCATAGTCCACCCTTAAGAGGTGGGGAGTAACGCTTCACGTGCTTGAGTGGGGAGCATTTGCATACATCGTTTGGAATTCTTCTATTGTCCTTACAATTTTACATGCATGCTATCATAGGAAAGGCAGGTTTCATGGATTCCAACCAGAGTTCCATGGCCTTTCCCCAGTTCCCCTTAGTGAGTCTGAAATGCAGGACAGATCATCTGAGGAGACAGTGCTCTGAAGAGTTTTCATTAAGAACAGAAAATGCTATCAGTTCAGTTCAGTCGCTCAGTCGTGTCTGACTCTTTGCAGCCCCATGAATTGCAGCACGCCAGGCCTCCCTGTCCATCACCAACTCCTGGAGTTCACCCAAACCCACGTTTCATTAAGAACAGAAAATGCTATAGGACAGAGTCATTCACAGCATGGACTGTTGTGGTCCATATCTGCTTCGGGGTCTGCAGTAACATACGTATAGATGTTGAAAGTGACCTTCAGAAACTGCATAGCAAGTTGACACAGTAATCTTATGTTCATTGAATCAAATAATAAAGATAGCTTTATTTCTATTATTATTTTCCCAATAATTCACTTATATTGTCCTTTATACAAGGATTGGTCCAGGACGAAATAGGGGTGCAGAAAATGGTCTCCAGCACAGAGTGGACCCCACTGAGTGTGGCCTCACGCAGCCTCTGATGTTCCAGGCTGCCCCCTTCTCCTTACCCACCCTGCATTTGCCCCTTGATCCCAGAGGTGAGGCCTGGACACCCACACAATGGGCAGCTGTCTAGGCCCCACCCCCCAACCTCGTGGCAGTGACCTTCCCTACAGGGCATGCTGTTGCCACTGCCCCCTCCAAAAGCAAGACAGTCCCTCTCTGATGCCCCCATGGGCAGCACTCTACTGCTCCGAGCCCGGCTGTGGTCAACGCCTATCTGCAGTCAGCTCCATGGGCAGCCACAGCCAGCCACGCCTGGGAAAGGCCTGCTCTCACGTGCTCTGGGCATCCAGGCCTTTCCATGAGCAAAGCCCTTTCAATTCCTTTCGCTCGTGGTCAGGCACATGCAGGGAGCAGCAGGAGCGGGGCAGGAGCCTCGGATCCTGAAAGGGCTTCCGATGTCGACTCTTACTGCTCTCTCCAAATGCAGCCATTCATATGGTCATGTGACTAAGAGGAGTACCTGACCAGGCCATCCCACCAGATCTGAATTTAAAATGATAAATACAGATGGCCTACAGGCAAGTGAAAAGATGCCCGATATCACTAATTGTTAAGAGAAATGCAAATCAAAGCTACAATGAAATATCACCATGCACCAGTCAGAATGGCCATCATTAAAAAGCCTACAAACGGCGAATTCTGGAGAGGGTTGGAGAAAAGGGAGCCCTCTTACATTGTCGGTGGGGATATAAATTGGTGCAACTGCTATGGAAAACAGTATGGCAGTCTCTCAAAAGAACTAAAACAAAAAACAAAAAGCTGAAAATAGAGCTACTGTATGACCCTGCAATTCTACTCCTGGCTGTACCCAGACAAAACTATAATCGAAAAGATACGTATACCCACCACGCTCATGAAAGCGTTAGTCGTTTAGTCGTGTCTGACTCTTTGCAACTCCATGGACTGTAGTCCACCAGGTTCCTCCGTCCATGGAATTCTCCAGGCAAGAATAGTGGAGTGGGTAGCCATTCCCTTTTCCAGGGGTCTTCCCAACCTAGGGACTGAACCTGTATCTCCTGCATTGCAGACAGATCCTTTACTGTCTGAACCACCTATGTAATAGCAGCACTATTGACAATAGCCAAGACATGGAAACAACCTAAATTTACATCAACAGTTTAGTGGATAAAGAAAATGTGGCATATATATATGTGTGTGTGTGTGTGTATATATATATATATCAGTTCAGTGTGTGTATATATATATATATATATATGATAGAATACTGCTCAGCCATAAAAAACAAATAATGCCATATGCAGCAACATGGATGGACCTAGAGATTATCACACTCACAAAGTAAGTCAGAAAGAAAGACGAACACCACATGATACCACTTATGTATGGAATCTAAAATATGACACAAATGAACTGATCTATGAAACAGAGACAGACTCACAGACACAGAGAACACTGGTGGTTGCCAAGGGGGAAGGGTAATAGGGAAGGGATGGATTGGGAGTCTGGGATTAGCAGATGCAAACTATACACACACACACACACACACACACACACATATACATATATATATATAACTGAAACACTTTGCTAAACATGGGAAACTAACGCAACGTTGCAAATCAATTATACTTCAATAAAATATATTTTTTAAAAATTACAAATATTTCTTATATGTGGATTGATATCACACCAAGTATAGAAGAACATAGAATCTGCATATTTCCAGAAACCTAATTTAATAACCTCAGATATGCAGATGACACCACCCTTATGGCAGAAAGCAAAGAGGAACTAAAAAGCCTCTTGATGAAAGTGAAAGAGGAGAGTGAACACGTTGGCTTAAAGCTCAACATTCAGAAAACGAAGATCATGGCATCTGGTCCCATCACTTCATGGCAAATAGATGGGGAAACAGTGTCAGACTTTATTTTTTTGGGCTCCAAAATCACTGCAGATGGTGACTGCAGCCATGAAATTAAAAGACGCTTACTCCTTGGAAGAAACGTTATGACCAACCTAGACAGCATATTCAAAAGCAGAGACATTACTTTGCTGACTAAGGTCCATTTGGTCAAGGCTATGGTTTTTCCTGTGGTCATGTATGGATGTGAGAGTTGGACTGTGAAGAAAGCTGAGTGCCGAAGAACTGATGTGTTTGACCTGTGATGTTGGAGAAGACTCTTGAGAGTCCCTTGGACTGCAAGGAGATTCAACCAGTCCATTCTGAAGGAGATCAACCCTGGGATTTCTTTGGAAGGAATGATGCTAAAGCTGAAGCTCCAGTACTTTGGCCACCTCATGTGAAGAGTTGACTCATTGGAAAAGACTCTGATGCTGGGAGGGATTGGGGGCAGGAGGAGAAGGGGACGACAGAGGATGAGATGGCTGGATGGCATCATGGATTATATATATATATATATATGATAGAATACTGCTCAGCCATAAAAAACAAATAATGCCATATGCAGCAACATGGATGGACCTAGAGATTATCACACTCAGCAAAGTAAGTCAGAAAGAAAGACGAACACCACATGATACCACTTATGTATGGAATCTAAAATATGACACAAATGAACTGATCTATGAAACAGAGACAGACTCACAGACACAGAGAACACTGGTGGTTGCCAAGGGGGAAGGGTAATAGGGAAGGGATGGATTGGGAGTCTGGGATTAGCAGATGCAAACTATACACACACACACACACACACACACACACATATACATATATATATATAACTGAAACACTTTGCTAAACATGGGAAACTAACGCAACGTTGCAAATCAATTATACTTCAATAAAATATATTTTTTAAAAATTACAAATATTTCTTATATGTGGATTGATATCACACCAAGTATAGAAGAACATAGAATCTGCATATTTCCAGAAACCTAATTTAATAACCTCAGATATGCAGATGACACCACCCTTATGGCAGAAAGCAAAGAGGAACTAAAAAGCCTCTTGATGAAAGTGAAAGAGGAGAGTGAACACGTTGGCTTAAAGCTCAACATTCAGAAAACGAAGATCATGGCATCTGGTCCCATCACTTCATGGCAAATAGATGGGGAAACAGTGTCAGACTTTATTTTTTTGGGCTCCAAAATCACTGCAGATGGTGACTGCAGCCATGAAATTAAAAGACGCTTACTCCTTGGAAGAAACGTTATGACCAACCTAGACAGCATATTCAAAAGCAGAGACATTACTTTGCTGACTAAGGTCCATTTGGTCAAGGCTATGGTTTTTCCTGTGGTCATGTATGGATGTGAGAGTTGGACTGTGAAGAAAGCTGAGTGCCGAAGAACTGATGTGTTTGACCTGTGATGTTGGAGAAGACTCTTGAGAGTCCCTTGGACTGCAAGGAGATTCAACCAGTCCATTCTGAAGGAGATCAACCCTGGGATTTCTTTGGAAGGAATGATGCTAAAGCTGAAGCTCCATACTTTGGCCACCTCATGTGAAGAGTTGACTCATTGGAAAAGACTCTGATGCTGGGAGGGATTGGGGGCAGGAGGAGAAGGGGACGACAGAGGATGAGATGGCTGGATGGCATCATGGACTCGATGGACATGAGTCTGAGTGAACTCCAGGAGATGGTGATGGACAGGGAGGCCTGGCGTGCTGTGATTCATGGGGCTGCAAAGAGTCAGACACGACTGAGCGACTGAACTGAACTGAACTGTTTAAGCAGTGCCGTCTGCAGTACTTTGTTATGGCAACCCAAGCAAGCAGAGTAAGACCTCAGGTACTCATACATGTTCCTTGACTGAATAAACAAGCAATATACAATCCTGGAGTGGACTTTCACAGGATTCATTTTTTGCAAGGATCCCTCTATGCTTCAACTCCCTTTGATTTTCTAGTGAAAATGTTACTCAGCCATCTCCAACTCTTTTCAACCCCATGGACCTCTGTCCATGGGCCTCTGTCCGTGGGATTTCCAAGGCGAGAATACTGGAGTGGGTTCTATTCCCTCTTCCAGGGGATCTTCCTGACCCAGGGACTGAACCCACGTCTCCTGAATTGCAGGCAGATTCTTTACCATCCGAGCCACCAGGGAAGCCCCAAAGCACACATCTGAGGAAGGTAGGATTTGAACTCATGCGTGTAGAGCACAATGGACTAGTAGCTTAACCCTTCGGCCTTAACCACTTGGCAACCTTGTCCTTGTTGATTTCTAGTGTTTCACAAAACCTGAGACTTCTCCAGGCCAGTGACACAAAATCAGTTTGGGTCCTTAGGGTCTGGTAAAGCCACCTTGAATCACTTGGTGGTGGGCTCGTCCAGTACTGAGCTGGTCCGGATTCTGAAGCTCTTTTTGGATTCAGTGCAAAGAATGCTTTGATTGATTAGCAATGCCTGTCATGACTGTGGGTGGTGTAAGTGGAGGCATCCGAGCCAATCCTGACCCAGAAGCTGCTGCTCAGGGTGCAGTTAGGCACAGGCACTAAAAGCAGAGACATACTTTGCCAACAAAGGTCTGTCTAGTCAAAGCTATGGTTTTTCCAGTAGTCATGTATGGATGTGAGAGTTGGACTATAAAGAAAGCTGAGCACTGAAGAACTGATGTTTTTTAACTGTGGTGTTGGAGAAGACTCTTGAGAGTCCCTTGGACTGCAAGGAGATCCAACCAGTCCATCCTAAAGGAAATCAGTCCTGAATATTCACTGGAAGGACTGATGCTAATGCTAAAACTCCAATACTTTGGCCACCTGATGCGAAGAACTGACTCATCTGAAAAGACCTTAATGCTGGGAAAGATTGAAGGCGGGAGGAGAAGGGGACGAGAGAGGAAGAGAGAACCGGATGACATCACCAACTCAATGGACATGAGTTTGAGTAAGCTCCAGAGCTGGTGATGGACAGGGAAGCCTGGTGTGCTGCAGTCCATGGGGTCTCAAAGAGTCAGACATAACTGAGTGACTGAACTAAACTGAACCGAGGTTCAGGCAGCTGGTACCAGCACAGGTGCCCCTCTAAGCAGTGTATTTTTGCAGTATTATTTTTGGGAGCCTCAAGGGACACCCAGCTTCTGCAGGTGCAAGAAGAGGAAGGAGGAGCATGGTGGGTGGAGGAGAGGGTGAGAGTCCGCCACTCGGATGACCAAGGAGTCCCCTGGATCAGAACAGCTCTTGAGCTGGAAGCAGTCCATTCAGGTATAGCACGGGATGCATGCTGGTACCTCTGACAGAGGGTGAATTCCATTCCCTAAAGACTCATTTAACACCTTTCACAATATGTGCTCAATACGTGCCAAGTTGGCTTAGTCATATCCAACTCTTAGCAACCCCATGGGCTGTATAGCCCACCAGGCTCCCCTGTCCATGGGATTCTCCAGGCAAGAATACTGGAGTGGGTTGCCATGCCCTCCTCCAGGGAGATTTTCCAGACCCAGGGATCGAACTTGCATATCTTTAAGTCTCCTGAGTTGGTAGGCGGGTCCTTTACCACTAGTGCCACCTGGAAAACTCCCACTTTTCACAGCCCAGTATTGTGTTGAGCACCATGAGGACCCAGAAACATCCGAGTCGTGTCTCTGAAGGGCCAACAGTCCTCCCAGGAATGTGACTGGCCAGGTGATGTATGCACAAGTGGGTCCAGGAAAGGAGGCTGGGGAGGGGTTGGCACCCAGATACTAAGAGACAGCTGTGATGCCCAGTCAGGAGGGCCTCCTGTGACAGCTCAAGGGGAGTCGGGCCTGCAAGGAGTAAGGAAGAGCCTTGCCCTGGGGCATGGGAGTCAGGCCACTGACTCTGCTGTGCAGAGCTAAGGGCAAAGACATGGGCCCTGCAGAAGGGACCCAGGGCCAGCCCGTGGGGGTCACAAGGAGCAAGACCAGTGCCCAGTAGAGCCCAGATCCTTGACAGAGCAGGGTGACTGCTGACCAGCTGGGCCTCTGCCTCAGGCCCCAGCGGGGGAGCCTTATCCAACAGAGGTGGGTGAGGGGACAGGTACCCATGGCCAATGGTGGGGGACAGGCACCCTGCAGGCCCCAGCAGCCAAAGCTGCTAGGGAAATGAGGACAGAGTGCAAGGAGCATAGGGCAGGACATGCTGGGTGACAGGAACTCCAGAAACAAAAGCTCAGAGGCACAGAAGACACATCAGATGCCTGACCTGCTGGAGCAGAGGGACGGAGCTGGGAGAAGAGGCAAGCAGAGGGCATAAGGAGAGTCACACAACCGAGCTCTTAGCAGCCTAGTGGAGAGACCAGACACAACAGCTGGTGGAACTGGATGGCTGGGGATCAAGTCCTGCCTCTTTTCTTCCCACCTGTGCCACTTCAGGCAAGTTACTTAACCTCTCTGAACTCTGGTCCCTCAGCTAGGGATGACAACAGTACCTGCCTCACAGAGTTGTGGTAAAGATTGAGGTACGAAGTATGAAGCACTGAGAACCGCACACTGACATGTAGCGCCAGGTAGACATCTACAAAGGTTACAGTTGTGTAGGGTAAAGTCTGAACATCAGCCAGTATCTCCCAGATGGTTTCCCATGGGCTCCCCGCTAAAAGATACTCCCATCAAAAAGATTCTTACAGCCAAATTTGGAAAACATCTATCATATCCACATCCAGCTCTGATGAGTCCAAGGTGAGAAAAACAAAACAAAAATCCCTAACTTTATTTAGTCCAGTGTTTCCCAAACCTAGTGGATCATGGAAACCTCTGCCTACCTCGGGGGACAGTGCTACACAGGCCACCAGTCGGAAAGTGCTGTGTGGGAGGGCAGTAGGGGAGGCTATGAAAGTGGAGGGAAGCATCTCCAGGAGAAGCCATGGGGCAGGGGTTAAGCCACAGTGCCATTCCCGTGCCCGGAGAGAAGGGAAGGGAAGGAGGTGGCTGAAATGCCAGGGCCAAGGGCCCTGGAGCAGATGGGTGTGCAAACAGGGGAGACCCAGGGCAGGGGGTACAGAGAGGAGAGAGGAGGCAGAGGCGACCCTGAGCATTCTTATTTGAGGAGGGAGGAAATGCGAGAGCAGAAAGGGGGTGAAGGGTGGGGGGCACCCATCATTCTGCCCAGTCCCTGGTCACCCTTCCTGATTTGTGCCTGAGGTGGTCTAAGCCTTGTGGCTTCCCCCAGGGTAGGGGTCCCTGCAGAGAGAAGGATGGCAGCTCTGCTTCTTAGGAGAGAATAACGCCCGGAAGACACAGAGACGTTTTTTCCCTGCTACGCACAGATCGTGTGATTATAGAACCGACAGCAGTTGTCCAGGGCCTCTAGGCTGAACTCTGGGCTGGTGCTGAAAAGAAGCAGAAGCTGTAGTCCGTGCTCCAGGCCTGGGCTCTGCTGACCACTAAAGGCTGAGCAACTTCAGCAACTTCAGTTGCTCCATATCTCTGGATCAAACTTCTTCTAAGTTTGGTCCTCAAGCCCCGCTTCCTCTTCCCTTGGTTACATCAGCCACAGCCATAACATTTCTACCCGCTTGCTCTGGTACCAAAGGCCTCCCCCACCCCAGGTACTCGGGCCTCTGCGCCCCTGCACTGTCAGCACCCCACCCCCGACCCCGGCCCCGGCACTCACCT
>SJXQ01010540.1:326205-384709 GCA_006408695.1 Aepyceros melampus | reverse complement strand
GAAGGTGGCGTTCAGGAGGGACACACAGTCCACCGCAGGGCCCCTGGGCATGTAGAGGATCCCTGTGCAGAGAAAGCAGCTCGTGGGCAGCCCCTTTCTATCCCCCGCAACGCCACGACTGCCAGAGAGGCCGGGGCCCCAGGGCCTGGCCCTGGACTGAGTCCTGAGCCCACCAGGCCTGCACTCACCGGCCACACAGGCGTTCACCAGAGACACACAGGCCCCTGTGCAGAGCGCCCGGAGCACGATCTGGGAGAAGTCGCCCTTCCGCTGGGGAGCCATGGAGGCTGCAGGAAGACAGGAGGGCTCAGGGCCAGGACTCCGCAGCCCCTCTCCCTCCTCTCTGCACCTCTGGCTGCGTCTGCTGACCACCTCCCTTCTTCTGGGGGGCCAGAGGAACAGACGCTGTCCTTCTGATGCTTGTTGAGTCTGAGAGTCCTCCTTGGCCTGACTAGGTAGCATTCCACACCTCCCCACGTGCCATCAGCAGCAGGTGTAGGGAAAGAACATTGAGTTTGGAATCAGGCGGGTCCAGGATTAAATACAGGTTCAGCCACTTATTAGGCTTCCCTGGTGGCTCATATGGTAAAGAAATCTCCTGCCTGCAATGTAGGAGACCCAGGTTGTATCCCTGGGTCAAGAAGATCCCCTGGAGAAGGGAATGGCAACCCACTCCAGTATTCTTGCCAGGAGAACTCCATGGACAGAAGAGCCTGATGGGTTGCAGTCCATGGGGTTGCAAAGAGTCAGACACGACTGCATGACTAACACAGTGACAGTTAACAGCCACTTAATAGCTGAGTGACTCGGGTCACATTTCACTTTTGCACGACTATTTCCTTTTCAATAAAACGGAATGGTTGCACCACCAGGCAGGGTACTGTGAAGGGTGGAAAGGTTTTTTTGTAAAAGGCTGGTAGTTCTATAGAGCCTTCTTCCCCAGGCCCCACTGGGCATGTCTGTCCACTGTGGGTATGGGAACTGGCAGGTCAAAGCTTCAGCCGGGCAGCCAACACCGTACCTTCCGACCCTCCCTAGGCCCCTGAGCCAGGCTTGCCCTTCGAGGCCAAGGTGCTGACCTCCTGGGCCAGCTGAGCAGCAGAGAAGTCATGAAATTCCAGGGCTGGGAGGAAGTTCCATGACCTCCTTGTTCAGACTCTGCCTTAGACCAAGAGAAGAACTGAGGTGTACAGATCCCTAGGAAGTTGTAGGTATCTGAAAGCCAGAACTGGAGACCAGCCCCCCTTAATCCCCACCCTTTATAGGAGGCCAGGGAAGCACCTCTAGGACTCACTCAGGCCTCCCAGCATGATCCCAATGGAGCTGAAGTTGGCGAATCCACAGAGGGAAACGTTGTGAGGATTTCTGCTCTGACCTGAGAAGGCAAAAGATGAGAGGTGATGGGCTTCCTGCAGGGGTGTACTCGAACCACCCCAGGCATGCTAAGTCGCTTCAGTCGTGTCCGACCCTTCGTGACCCGTGGACTGTGGCCCCCCCAGGCTCCTCTGTGGAATCTTCCAGGCAAGAATACTTGAGTGGGTTGCCATGCCCTCCTCCAGGGGATCTTCCCCACCCAGGGTGGAACTTAAATTTCAGCTTCTCCATCAGGAATGTGGGAATAACACTATCTGACTGGGAGGACTGTCATAGAGATCATATCATGTATAGGAAGAAGTAGCATAGAGTAGGTATTTATTTCTTTTTCTATATTAATTTCAGATTTTATTTAATTTTTAACTTTTTGGCCAGGCCACACAGCTTGTGTGATCTTAGTTCCCCAATCGGGGACTGAACCGGTGTGCCTGCATTGGAAGTATGGAGTCTTAACTGCTGCATCACCAGGGAAGTCTCTAGAGTAGGTATTTAAGCAATGTAACTCTCTTTCCCTTTTGCTCTGAATAGTTGTGTAATTTCCTAGAAGTACTAAGAGCCAAAATGGAACAATTTGGGGGAAAAAAAAAGATAGGCTTAGACCCATACCTCACACCAAATAAAAATTTTAATTCTAGATCATTAAAGCAGATAAATATTAACATTTTAAACATTAAATATTAGAACATATAGGATAATAATATTATTGTTATAGAATAGCCTTATTGCTCTCATCCTGGAGAGGAGCAAACTGAGGCTCCTAGAAGTGACTGAAGTTCACACAGCAAAAAGGCAGCTGTGTCACAATTTGAACTCAGTTTTGTCTGACTCCCCAGAGTGCACCATTTTAACTACTTCATCATACTGTTTTATGAACTTAACCCTTACCAGGTTTCTGGAATGGAGGTAAGTCTCTAAATTTAGAAATAATATAAGAAATGCAAAGATATGGTATAAATTTGCATTTAAAAAAATTTCCTGAATACAGAATGAAGGGAAGGAAAATAAAAAAGACCAGGAAAAATATATGTAGAAAATGTGGGACTTCCCTGGTGGTCCAGTGGTTAAGACTCCATGCTTCCAAGGCAAGCAGTCCAAATTTGATTCCTGACTGGGGGCCTAAGATCCTACATGATGTGTGGCATGGCCAAAAAAAAATTTTTTTAATAGAAAATGGAAAAGAATTAATATCTTTATAACATACAGAGTTTTTATAAATCGATTTTAAAAAATTAAGGTACTTGCATTCTGCTTACTCACCTACATCACCCTCCCTACAGCAGCCCAAGTAATGCTAAAATGTCAGAAGTCAAATCTTCAGTAACTTCCAACCGCTCTTTGGCCCGGGTCACTCTGTTACAATTAGCACTTGTTCTAAGTAGACTTCTCTCACTTCTCCAAACCAGTGCTTTGGGCAAGCTCAGAGCCTTTGCATGCACCTTTTTCTGTGCCTGGAATGCTAGTCCCCATTTCTTCGGGCCTCTGCTCCTCCCTCCAAGTCTTGGTCTAGGTACCCATCTCAGGGGGGCCTGTTTTTGGCTACAATGTGTGGCACGTGGATGTGGAATCTTAGTTCCCCGTCCATGGATAGAACCTGAGCCCCCTTCCATGGAAGCGAAGAGTCTTAACCACTGAACCACCAGGGGAATCCCGAGGGAAGCCTTCCCTGTCCAGTCAGTCTGTCTAGTCAAGGATAGACCCCCTCCCTGATTCCTTTTATTGTTTCCATCATAGAACTTACCGTGGATCGTGGTTTAAAATTTTTTATTCCTTTGTTTTCTTGTGTCTTTCACTAGGTATAAGTTCCATGTCACCAGGGACCATGTCTGTCTAATTCCCCTTTTTATCCCTGGTGCCCGGCAGAGAGCCTGGCTCCTCAGAGGTCTCAACAAATACTTGCTGAAGGAATGAAGCTCCTTGAAAAAGATTCTGAAGGCACATGTGTAGGTGAGTGATCAGTCGCTTAAGTCGTGTCTGACTCTCAGACCCCATGCACTGTATGTAGCCTGTCAGGCTTCTCTTCCATGGGATTTCCCAGGCAAGAATACTGAAGTGGGTTGCCATCTCCTCCTCCAGAGGATCTTGCCAATCCAGGGATCAAACCTGTGTCTCCTGCACTGCAGGTGGATTCTTTACGCTGAACCACCAGCAGTAAAGAAGCCCATAGGTACATACCGCCACTGTGTCTAGAGAAGACAGTGAAACTGGAGCTGAAAATTAGGAGTGAGGGGAAACCTGAGCTTTTTACTCCATATAAACCTTCTTTAAAAAAAAAAAAAGCTAAAGAGTACATTTCTTTATCATTGAAAAAATAATTTCAAAGACAAGAAAAAAATTTTATGTTAAAAGTTCCTAGTAACCCAGGAAACACACATTAAAACAACGAGCTATTATTTGCCCATTAAAGTAGCAAGACTTCTTTTTTTAAGAGGCTGCTCTGCCCTGTTCAGTGTGTGGTGAAATCAATGCTCACAGGCATAGCTGGGGTGGTTTCAGTTGCTATAACCCTTTGCAAAAGTTACTGGCAGCACCCACACAGGATTCATGCCATACAATTCAGTCATCCCACATGTGGAAAAGCTCCCAAGGAAACCATCAGAGAAGAGGGAAAATTTCAGTGCAAAACTACTCATTTCAGCATTGGGTATAAGAGCCAAACAGTGGAATTAGATATTATATTGTTATGCTTATATTTATTATCATATAATTAGATATAATTGATCATATATTATAATAGCTGTCATTTGGGGATGATGATATGATGGGTAATTTTTTTATTCTTAATCATGTTACATTGGCTGTTATTCTTTTAGAGAGTTTCATTTTAGAAAGCTTTTATAGCTTTTGGTTTTTTTTTTTAAGTCTTAACTGAACAAACCAACCCCTGAGCTGAATCCCATATATTGGAGATTAATGTGGTGAGGTCTTTCTGTTTTACTCTCTTAGCTCCTCATTGGAGTCTCACACCCATTCCTTTGGGGTAGGGGTGGCAGGTATGACACTGGTTTTCCAACAGAAGAGGCAAGGTGCAGCGGCTGGCCCAGGCCACAGGATGGTAGACTGTCTACAGCTAGAGTTCAGGTATCTTCAAGAGACAAGAGAACTGAAGTGAAGTGAAAGTCGCTCACTCATGCCCGAGTCTTTGCAACCTCATGGACTATACAGTCCATGGAATTCTCCAGGCCAGAATACTAGAGTGGGTAGCCTTTCCCTTCTCCAGGGGATCTTCCCAACCCAGGGATAGAACCCAGGTCTTCTGCAGTGCAGGTGGATTCTTTACCAACTGAGCCACAAGGGAAGCCAAGAGAGAGAGACCTTGAGAAAGATGGCAGTGAAGCCTGAAGCTGTCTTGTTGCCCAGGGCAACGGGATGTGGGAGGTTGAGGACCACCTCCGTGTGCCTGCAGCCAGGCCTGCAGGGGGACATTATGCCCTGCCCCAAGGAGAGGGGGACACTCACGGAGATCCACTGCTTTTTGGAGCCGACCCACTCCTCAGTACCCGCAAGGCGGCGCTGCTTGTACTCGGAGAGCCCTTGATAGGCCACGAACTCGTTCAGAAACAGCTTCATCCCCAGCAGCTCCGCCACCACCGAGCAGTCCTCCCAGGCCACGCCCATCAGGAAGGCCACGGGCCGCAGGATGTAGGAGCAGATGAGCTGAGGCGCAAGGCAAGAGGAGCCGCTGGGACTGGGGCTGACCTGGGCTCTGTGGGTATCCACCCACAGTCACCACCGGCCAGGACCAGCCCCTCCACAGGTCGAGAGGGACTGTACCTGGAAGCTGAGCCCCTGGATGTCCACCATGTTTCCCAGCCAGGAGAGGGCAGCATTGATGAAGTCCAGCACAGCCAGAAAGGCAATCAGGTTGGCCGCGATGTTGGTCACGACCTTCACGGACAAGGCAGCCCCACTGCTAGCTGCTTCTAAGAGATTTTGAGCATCTCTGTCAATGGGACAAAGAGATGTCATCATTGGCCTGTCTCCACAGGTTCAGGGCTCCGTGTCCTTACAGGCTCAAACTTGGACAGAGCATGTCAGAGCCAGGGGTCCTTGTTTACCCTTAAGCCGAAAGATGCTGGTCCAAGCACTAGGATGAGACCCAGACTCCTAGCACAGACATCATCTAAGACAAACCACAAGCTGCATGCAACTTAACAAGCACTTGGAAGGAGGCAGATCTGAACAGAGATGTGTTACAAATATACACACCAGGTTTCGGAGATTTAGTACCAGAAAATATGAAGTACCTCTAAAATTAAAAAAAAAATTTTTTTAATATATTCGGCTATACCGAGTCTTAGTTGTGACACACAGGATCTTTGTTGCAGCATTTGGGATCTTTAGTTGCATCATGAGGGGCCTAGTTCCTTCCATGCATGCAAGCTCAGTCACTCAGTCATGTCCAACTCTTTGTGACCCCATGCACCATAGCCCATCAGGCTCCTCTGTCCAGGGAATTCTCCAGTCAAGAATACTAGAGTGGGTTGCTATTTCCTTCTCCAGGGGATCCTCCCAACCTAGGGATCGAATCCATGTCTTCTACATTAGCAGGCAGATTCTTTACCACTAAGCCACCTGGGAAGCCCCTAGTTCCCTGACCAGGGATCAAACCCACACCCCCTGCATTGGGAGCATTGAGTCTTAACCACTGGACCACTAGGGAAATCCCTGAAATAGTAATAATTTTTATATCAAATATACATTAAAATGACAATATTTTGGATGAGTCAAAACATCTTACTAAAATCATCTTATTAAAAAAATCACCATTTTACTTTTTAAAGATGATCACTAGGAAATGTTAATTATACATGTGACTCATGTTATATTCCTCTAGGGCAATGCTGCCCCAGACATTCAGGAAATTATGAAGTTGGGCCGCCCATTGTATCCACAAGTACATTTGTCCAAAGTGTTGTCTTTCAATATTTTTTTATAAATAAATGTTACACAAAGGTTGCCAAGACTGTGTTGAAGAGATATTAGGAGGTGAGTGAAGTCAAGGATAGTGCTCACTATGTCAATGATTGATGCTGGGGTCATGTAGAGAGGTGGTGTGGTTTTCATGCCCTCCTCAGCATGCACACCACACACACCAGGCACATCCCGCTGGTCAAAGACTGGAAAATAAGATTCGAGACCTGGATCCTGCATTTTCTCAAGGTATTTTGCTGGGCTCCAAAATCACTGCAGATGGTGACTGCAGCCATGAAATTAAAAGACGCTTATTCCTTGGAAGAATAGTTATGACCAACCTAGATAGCATATTCAAAAGCAAAGATATTACTTTGCCGACTAAGGTCCGTCTAGTCAAGGCTATGGTTTTTCCAGTAGTCATGTATGGATGTGAGAGTTGGACTGTAAAGAAGGCTGAGCGCCGAAGAATTGATGCTTTGGAACAGTGGTGTTGGAGAAGACTCTTGAGAGTCCCTTGAACTGCAAGGAGATCCAACCAGTCCATTCTGAAGGAGATCGGCCCTGGGATTTCTTTGGAAGGAATGATGCTAAAGCTGAAACTCCAGTACTTTGGCCACCTCATGCGAAGAGTTGACTCATTGGAAAAGACTCTGATGCTGGGAGGGATTGGGGGCAGGAGGAGAAGGGGATGACAGAGGATGAGATGGCTGGATGGCGTCACTGACTCCATGGGCGTGGGCCTGGGTGAACTCCCGGAGATGGTGATGGACAGGGAGGCCTGGCGTGCTGCGATTCGTGGGGTCGCAAAGAGTCGGACAAGACTGAGCGACTGAACTGAACTGAATTGAACTGAAAGCCAAGGGTAGGGCAGTGGCTGCAAAGGGAGATGGGCTGGGCTTGGTGAAAGACAGTGAACAGCAGAGAACATAGGACCTGCTGCGGCCCTGACTCTGCTCCTGTCCCTGCCCACCCCCCGACTTCCTTCTGCGCAGGCCCTCTTGCTGTGCTCACCCGTAGGTCAGTTTCACACCTTCTTCACTTCTGAACTTGGACTCCTCCACTTCTGGGTAGACCAGCTTGGAGAGGGCTAAAGCACAAGGAGCAGCCATCACGGAGGCTGCAATTAAGGAGGCAGCATCGATCTGCAAGAGGGAGCACAGACAGGGTTATAGAGAGATGTCAGAGGAAACTGAGCCCAGAAGTGCAGCCCCAGGGAAGCAGGGGAACACGGGACTCCACCCCACTGGTGCGTCACTGTCATCGGTCCTGCTGCCATTGATACTGATAATATTAATACATTTTATGTGTAGAGGGTCACAGTCTGCATGCACAGAGCCTTATAGGCAGGATTTTGGGAAGTTAGAACTTCGGGAAGTTAGGCAGGGTGAGTATTGTTATCCCACTTGAGAGACAGGAAAACTGAGGCCCCCAAAGGGTTAAATATGGCTTTCCCATAATACAGGAAGAGAAGGAATTAGACCTATTGTGTCTTTTGCCTCCAAGTTCAAGGTTCTTCCTTCTCTTCTAGGCTGTCTCTCTTTGACCATCGATCTGAGGGCTGCTTCATCACTGGCTGAGGGGCTTGTGATGATTTCAGACAAAGCTCACAGAGCCCAAGAGTTGGAATTTATCCAAGATGTGACCCAATGGGACCTCAGAGTAAAGGGATGTCTTCCCTCTATAGGACCCCTTTTGTCACTTACTGTGACGGGTAACTCACCACTTCAAAACAACTCATTATCTCCACTCCTGTGGTCAGAGAACTGTTTCTAAGGAAATCTCCTTCTACAATAGCCACCCTTTTGGCCCCAGTTCTTGTCAGGCTATAGAAGCATTTTGCAGCAAGATGATGGAGCAACCAGAGCCCCTGGGAGTCTTCCTTCCTATCCTTACTGTGGTCTCAAACCCTTTGCTTCCTTCTTCTCTTCACAGAGATGGGACACTTTTTCACCACTGTGTTATTTACCAAGTGGGAAAGTTAGAACCAATCCAAACGCATAATAAGGGACTCCCAGGTGGCTTGGTGGTAAAGAATTTACCTGCCAATGAAAGAGACACAGGAGGCTCGATCCCTGGGTTGGGAAGATCCCCTGGATCTTCAACCCAGGAAATGACAACCCACTCCAGTATTCTTGCCTGAGAAATCTCGTGGACAAAGGACCCTGGAAGGCTACAGTCCATGGGGTCATGAAAAGTAGGACAGGACTGAGCACTAGCAGCAAACATGTAACAATGGGGGAATAGTTAAGCATTGTCAAGCTGCCATCAAAAACAATGGTTACCAAGGCTTCACAACAACATGGAGAAATGCCCACAAACTTGCATATAGAGCGTAACCACAATGATGGGGGTGAAAACAAACTCCACAACTCTGCATAAAAAGAAGATCGGAAAGAAATACACCAAAATGCCAACCAATTATCTGTCCCTGGCTAGTAGAGCCAGAACAGTTTTCTTGTTTTTCAGCTTTTTTGCATATTTCCTAAATGTCCACAATGATATATCTTGCTTTTATAGATAGAAAAATAAAATAGACTTCTCCTTAAAGTTGATAATAAATCAACTGCAGTTATTAAATTTTAAATAAAGAGGAACAAAAAGACAGGAGGTAAGTTTAAGCTACATGCTTAGGTTAACAAAAGCAGAAGGCCAAAGAGGCCCACGGGGGACTTTCCTGGTGGTCCAGTGGCTTCCCAGTGCAGGGGGCTCAGGTTCGATCCCTGGTCAGGGAACTGGATCCCACATGCTGCACCTAAGAATTGGAATGCCACGACTATAAGACTGAAGATCCTGCGTGCCACAGTGAAGATCAAAGAGCCGCAACTAAGAACCGGCTCAGCCAAATAAGTAAATTAAATAAATAAATAGTTTTTAAAAAGAAGAAGCCCATGGACGTACCAGGATCTGCTGACAGGGAACCAGCCCTGGGAGACCTGCTGAGGCTCTGAAACCCCTGTAATATCCTTCTTCTTCTAAAGCCCCTTGATTCCTCTCAGTGGTAAGGGAGTGTACTGGCTCCAGCACCCACCCGCCAGACACCCCCCCGCCAGACACCCATCACGGGCACTGGATGTGCCAGCCGTGCTGATCCTGTGGGAATAGCCAGCCTCAGGCAGGTGTCCTCTCTGGACTTTATAGGCTGACCTTTGGGTCTTGGCTGGCCTCCTCCTCCTGGGCTGCCCAGCTCTAGCAGGCACAATGCCATCACCGGAATCTTGGGATTTTACCTCCAGCTGCAGGACCCTCCCCTTTCCTCCAGCTTGGAGGCTGCCTCTGGTTTGCCAGTTCGAGTCTCAGCAGGGAGCACACCCTGCAGGTGTCACACTCCTGGATGCTGCCCTGTGAGTGGGTCGGTTGTGGCCACTGCCTCAAATGCCCTAGGCTGACATTTCCTGCTCATCTTGGAAAGGGCTAAGTCCTGCATCAGCAGGGCTCTCTGGGGCACTGGGCCAGCCCACACACTCCTCCCTGCCAGCTACTCCTCGGGGCCATGACATACCCCTGCCCTGCTTCCAGACCCCGGCTCTGGAATGCCTTCTGCTCCAGCATCCTGCAGCCCACTCCTATCCAAGGCCCACCCTTCTCTACCCAAAGCTCTCCTATGTGAAGAGGGAGAGAGGGTAGGAATCCTCCATCTGAACTTTCAAAAAGATCTTTACTGAGAAAGGAAGTAAATCCAGACACTACAGAGCATAAAGGCTTCCCCTGTGGCTCAGCAGTAGAGAAGCTGTCTGCAACACAGGAGATGGTGAAAGAGCCGCAGGTTCAATTCCTGGGTCGGGAGGATCCCCTGGCGGGGGCATGGCCATCCATTCCAGTATTCTTGCCAGGAAAATCTCATGGATAGAGGAACCTAGCAGGCTACAGTCCATGGGATCATAAAGAGTTGGACACAACTGATCAACAAGCATGCCCAGAGCCTAAAAGAGACCAGCTTCAGAAGGACTGACTTCTGACCCTCATATGTCAGAGAAAGGACAGTCACTTCTTCAACACTGTGCAGGTGTTTTCTGGCAACTATTGCATTTGATTCTTAGACTGCCATGAGGTGGGCAGGAATTCTGCCCATTTTACACATGGGGAGACTCAGGATGTGGCTGACTCTTACTTGGCCCCGTTCAGAAGCCCCAGACTCTGTCCCAGGAGCTCTTACTCTTGTACAATTGATCAAGGAACATCAGTGGCTACCCCTCAACCCATGACGTGTTCACAGCCTGAGGTACGCATCTGGATCTCCTCTCATGGTGGTCCCGAGCCAAGGAGTAGGTAAGGAGACCAGTTTCTGGGGCTAGAGAGAGAGCTCGCAGCTGCTTCAGAGTTTTTTGGGCAAACATGCTAAAAAGGGACATGTGTGTAGAGGTAACAATGAAAGGATTCATTGAGGTCCCTTGGGACTTCAGACCAAGTCTAGACCAGTGTCATTTGATATAAATATAATGGAAACCACACCTGTGATTTAAGTTTTCTAGCAAGTGGTCTAGTGGTTAAGAATCCACCTGTCAATGCCAGGGTTTGATCCCCAGTCATGGAAGATCCCACATGATTCAGGGCAACTAAGCCAGAGCACCACTATTGAGCCTGTGCTCTAAAGCCCATGATCTGAAACGAGAGAAGCCCCCACACTGCAACAAAGAGTAGCCCCTGCTCGCCACAACTAGAGAAAGCCCTTGCTCAGCAACAAAGATCCAGCAGAGTCAAAAATAAATACATAAAAATAAATAAATCTTTTTTTAAAGGTAAAAAGAAATAGATGAAATTAATTTTGATGATGTATTTAATTTAACCCAATATATCTGACATATCATTTACCCATGTAGTCAATGTAAAACTTACCAATAAAGTAAAAAAAAAAGTATAAAAACAAAAAAAGAAAAAAAATTTTATCAATGAAGTAAAGTGGAGTATTAGTCCTTCAGTTGTGTCCAACTCTGTGACCTCATGGACTATAGCCCACCAGGCTCCTCTGTCCATGGGATTCTCCAGGCAAGAATACTGGAGTGGGCTGCCATTCCCTTCTCCAGGGGAATCTTCCCAACTCAGGAATCAAACCCGGGTCTCCTGCATTGCAGGCAGATACTTTACCTTCTGAGCCACTAGGGAAGCCCTGGAACTTATCAATAAAACATATTAATTGATTTTTTCACACCAAGTCTCACAGCAGACCTCATTTCAGACCAGCCACAGTTCAAGGTTCAACAGTAGTTAGTGGCTACTGACTATGTCTGACAGTGCAGGTCTAGAAATACCCAGCTTTTAGCAATAGGAAGGTGCAGGAAGAGGAGCCAGAAGTTGAGCATCAAAGAGAAAGGAAGAGAGAAAGGTGAGATCTCTCTGGAATTCAGGGGCTAAGCCAAAGACTCCATGAGGAACTGCCTGGAGGAGAGAGTAATAGGAGGGAGAGAGGGTGGGATGGCAGGGCTGTCGGGGGAAGCGACCCCCGCCCCCTCCCCGGTTGCTGCAGTGGCAGCCAAGAGCCAGGTGGGGGCAGAAGAGAGCTTCTCTGTGGCCGGACGAGGCAGATCCAGAGGTCTGAGGGGAGGAGGAAGGCGATGTGGCCTTTCAGCAGGCCAGCTAGGGTGCTAGTCTGGGCCTTCCAGACCAGAGGCTGTGGATAGAGACCCACAGCCACAAGCCTGATCCGGGCGGCCTCTGCACCTTCTGTGGAGCTAAAGGGGAGTGGGACCCCGGCCCTCTTCATTAAGGGAGGCCTGCCTGCCTGGGGCTAGGCCTGGACTCTGGCTCAAGCAAGGGAAAGAAAAGAGGCTGAGTTGTAAGACGATTATGGGCAAGGGATAAGAGTTTTTCCAGTACTTTAGTCAATTAATAGCAGCAACGCTCATGCTCGTGTGGTAGAAAGAACACCACTCTTTCAACTGCCTGTGGGACCCAGGACAAAGTTGAGACATTTAAAGGCTCTAAGTTTCGAACTGCCCTGGGGGTTCAGTGGTTTAGAGTCTGCCTACCAATGCAGGGGACACCAGTTTGATTCCTGGTTCAGGAAGATTCCACATGCCATGAGGCAACTGAGCCTATGTGCCAGAACCACTGAAGCCCATGCACCTTAGATCTGTGCTCCACAGCAAGAGAAGCCACTGCAATGAGGAGGAGCCCCCCGCCCCCCGCTAGCCACAACTAGAGAAAGCCAGTGTCCAGCAACAAAGACCCTGCACAGCCAAAAATAAATAATTTTTTAAAAAATTAGAAAGTCTTTAAGTCCTAAAGATAATAGGGCAGCCCCTCCCTCAGTAGCCACCATGAAGAGTTTCGGGACCAAAGTCTTTAGTTTTCATTTCTGAAATATCAATTCCTTCCAATCAATTGATGGTTAGTTTCAGGGGAGGAGCAGGCATGCACCAGCTCTGATGGGCCTTTCCTAGGCCCAGGTGAGACAAGCTGTAAACCAGATGCTAACATTCTACATGGGATTTGCCAGGAGAAGACAAAGCCCCAGAGTGCAAGGGGCCTTCTTGAAAATCACGTGGCAGCAGCCATCCCGCCCAGACAGCTCTGTGAGTATGTGGAGCTGAGCCTCCCAGTGTGGTCTAGGTGTTCTGAGGGAAGGGAGCACCGAGGAGCGGGTTTCCCCATCCCCAAGGACATAGGAGAGAAAGACAAGTGGAGTCTGGGACCAGAGAAGGGGACGGTGCAGGTCGTTCTGTCACCCCTGGCCCACTCAGGCACAGCATCAGGAGAGCCTGGGTGCTGGGAAAGGTGAGCTGCTGTTGCTGTTCAGTCACTCAGTCATGTCCTACTCTTTGCAACCCCATGAACTGCAGCACACCAAGCTTCCCTGTCCTTCACTATCTCCCAGAGTTTGTTCAAACTCATGTCCATCGAGTCGCTAATGCCATCCAACAATCTCATCCTCTGTTGTCCCCTTCTCCTCCTGCCTTCAATCTTTCCCAGCTTCAGGGTCTTTTCCAATGAGACTCTTCGAATCAGGTGGCCAAAGTATTGGAGTTTCAGCTTCAACATCAGTCCTTCCAATGAACACCCAGAACTGATCTCCTTTAGGATGCACTGGCTGGATCTCCTTGCAGTCCAAGGGACTCTCAAGAGTCTTCTCCAACATGGTTGACAATATAAAATATGCAGCCTCCTTCCCTGATTTTGAACCAGTCCCTTTTCCATGTCCAGTTCCAACTGTTATGTCTTGCCCAACACAAGGCAGACTGCTCTTCTCCAAATCAGCAACATGGAGGCTCAACCTCACCCTAGGGACTGAGCAACAACGCACTGCATGGATGAACTTACCCAGCTCGTTCCCATACTGTAACACATTGATGGTTTTTGCTATTACAAATGATGCTGGGATTTCACATCTTTGACCACTCGTGAAAATATTTCTGTATCATAATATTGCTAACTGGCTCAACAGGAAGGAGTATTTTTAAACTGACGGATAGATGTTCTCCAAAAAGGTTAGAGCAAATTACACTCCCATCCCATCACTTCATGGGAAATAGATGGGGAAACAGTGGAAACAGTGTCAGATTTTATTTTGGGGGGCTCCAAAATCACTGCAGATGGTGATTGCAGCCATGAAATTAAAAGACGCTTACTCCTTGGAAGGAAAGTTATGACCAACCTAGATAGCATTAAAAAGCAGAGACATTACTTTCCAACAAAGGTCCGTCTAGTCAAGGCTATGGTTTTTCCAGTGGTCATGTATGGATGTGAGAGTTGGACTGTGAAGAAAGCTGAGCGCCAAAGAATTGATGCTTTTGAAGTGTGGTGTTGGAGAAGACTCTTGAGAGTCCCTTGGACTGCAAGGAGATCCAGCCAGTCCATTCTAAAGGAGATCAGTCCTGGGTGTTCTTTGGAAGGAATGATGCTAAAGCTGAAACTTTAGTACTTTGGCCACCTCATTCGAAGAAGTGATTCATTGGAAAAGACTCTGATGCTGGGAGGGATTGGGGGCAGGAAGAGAAGGGGACGACAGAGGATGAGAAGGCTGCATGGCATCACCAACTCGATGGACATGAGTTTGAGTGAACTCTGGGAGTTGGTGATGGACAAGGGGGCCTGGCGTGCTGCAATTCATGGGGTCACAAAGAGTCGGACACGACTGAGCAACTGAACTGAACTGAACTGAACAGGTATATGGGCTTCCCGGGAAGAGGCTCTAGAAGCCTCCTTGCTCAGTCCTCCGCCTCCCGCCCCCCACCCACACCTCGGTCTCCCTACCAGACGCTGAGAAGGGAGTGATTCTAGCCTGGGGACCCCAGAGCACAGTCCTAGCTGCTTCCAACCCCTCACTCCTTCCTTTCCTAGCAGCAGCAGCCGCTCGGTGCCGGACGACTCCGAGGGCTGCTGGTCTGGGTAGAGGAGCCCTGCCCTCAGCCTGCCCGCCGCCGGGCCTGCAGGGGCCGCCGGAGCTCGGCGCCCACCCTTCCCCTGTCAGCGCACGGGAGCAACCTCGGCGCGGGAGGCCTGGGGTTGAGGCGGTGGCGGCTCCGCCGGCTCCCTCCGGTTCGCGGGCAGAGAGCTCCGGACTCCGCTGAGGAGATTCCAACATGCATTCTTGGGGGCCCAGTGTTGGACTCTTAGTTCTCTTTGATTGGTCTACGTGTCTATCTATCCCTCATATGGGCTTCCCTCAGCTCAGCTGGTAAAGAATCCGCCTGCAGTACAGGAGACCCCGGTTCGTTTCCTGGGTCAGGTAGCTCCCCTGGAGAAGGGATAGGCTACCCACTCCAGTATTCTTGGGCTTCCCTTGTGGCTCAGCTGGTAAAGAAGCAGCCTGCAATGCGGGAGACCTAGGTTTGATCCCTGGGTTTGGAAGATCCTCTGGAGAAGGGAGGGAAAGGTTACCCACTCCAGTATTCTGGCCTGGAGAATTTCATGGATTATACAGTTCATGGGGTCGCAAAGAGTTCGTCCGACTGAGCAACTTTCACTTTCACATGTCTATCCATATACCAGTACCACACTGTTTTGATTACTGTAGCTTTGTGGCCTCTGCAACAGCTGGTAGAA
The DNA here is from genome assembly GCA_006408695.1 of Aepyceros melampus. NCBI lineage: Eukaryota > Metazoa > Chordata > Mammalia > Artiodactyla > Bovidae > Aepyceros > Aepyceros melampus. Next base: position 369,442 of record SJXQ01010540.1, on the reverse strand, counting down.
GCTATGATGAGCTTCATGTGTTAGCCTTACCACAGAGAGTTCATTTCATATGAGCAAAAGTGAAAACATCTGAGAGCTCAGTGGGTCAGCACAGCCCCATCTGAGGTCACTGTAGAGTCCACTGCCTCAAATGGGGACCCCAGGAACAGTTGTTCTCTACACTACATCCACCCCTAGCAGCCCAGCGAGTACCTGAAGGCCTTGGTGGCTGAGGGGGAGATTTGCAGGACTCTGCCAGGGAATGTTTTATTTGAGGGGATGGCTGAGTACTGCTACATTTGGACCAGAGTATAGAAGGGGACCTGGCACTCCCTGAGGTTAGCATGATGGCAGCAGCTGTGATAAACAAGAAATCGCCACAGGTTGTTCTGGAGGAAAACTAAGTTGGCGTGGATTTCATCACGCTTAAGATTTGGGCTTCCCTGGTGACTCAGATGGTAAAGAATCTTCCTGCAATGCAGGAGACCCAGCTTTGATCCCTGGGTCAGGGATCCCTCCAGGTCCCTGGAGAAGGGAACGGCTACCCACTCCAGTATTCTTGCCTGGAGAATTCCATGGACAGAGGAACCTGGTGGGCTACAGTCCATGGGATCGAAAAGAGCTGGACCTGACTGAGCGGCTAACACTTTCATTTTCAAAGAGTATATGAGGCACTTCCTTGATGGTCCAGTGGTTAAGAGTCCACCTTCCAATGCAGGGGATTCAGGTTCCAATCCTGGTTGGGGAACTGAGATCCCACATGCCATGGAGCAACTAAGTCCACACTTCACACCTGGAAAGTGTGAGCTGGGATGAAAGATCTGCTTGATGCAGTGAACATCCGGAGTGCTGCAACCAAGACTCAACCAGCCAAATAAATAAGTAAATACGTATATTTTTTTAAAGAATATATGAATACCCCACAACCTGCTGTTTAGAGGCATGCAAAATTTTGCATATCTTTAGAAGAAATGTAAGTTATTACTAATTTAATTTCTTCAACTCTCAGTAAGTTTGAATATCTATTTATAATTTATGAACTTTTTTTCCTGATCAATCATTAACATTTTAAAAAATTGTGACTTTCACCATTCAGAAGTTTCTCATTTTTATTAGTTAGCTCTGTCAACTTTTTCCTTTACATGTCTGGATTTCATGTCATGCTCAGAATTTTATAAGAAAAAGGCAAGTTGCAAAAAAGTATGAATAGAATTACCTCATCTTTAGTTTTTGTTCTTTTTTTTTTAAGAAAGAAAGCATATGTGTATTCAGGTATATATTCTTAAGTGACTATTTACACAGAAATATCTGGAATGAAGGACTTCCTCGGTGGCTCAGCTGTAAAGAATTTGCCTGCCAATGCAGGAGATGTGGGTTTGATCCCTAGGTCAGGAAGAGCCCCTGGAGAATGAAATGGCAACCCACTCCAGTATCTTGCCTGGAAAATCCCATGGACAGAGGAGCCTGGTGGGCTACAGTCCATGGAGTTGCAAAGTCAGACATGACTGAGCAAGTAAATAGCACAAGCTGGAATGACATATTTTAAGTCAGTGGTTCTCAAACTGATCAAGTATCAGAATCACCTGGAAGGCTTGTTCCAACACAGGATACTGGGCCTGATCCACAGTGTTTTTGATTCAGCAGGTCTGGGGAGGGACCTAAGAACTTGTGTTTCTTTCTGACAAGTTCCCAAGTGAATCTGGTGCTGCTAGCCCACGGCCAACACTGAGCACTGCTGTTCTAATCCAGTAAAGGCGATTATCCATGGGAAGTGGCAGTAAGGAAGTTTGTTTTTTTACTTTATTCACTTCTTTAAGAAGCAAGAATTTCTTTGATAGTTAAGGGGGAAAATGAGATTTTTAAAGACTTGCATGTCAAAAACAAAGACAAGGATAGTGTTTTATCCAAATACAATCCTTGAGAAGGAAATGGCAACCCACTCCAGTATTCTTACCTGGGAAATCCCATGGACAGAGGAGCCTGGTGGGCTACAGTCACAAAGAGCCAGACACAACTGAAGCGACTTAGCACGCACGCACACACATGACACTCTATTACCAGGCACTTCGTTGGGACACACAAGATTCACCTCAGGTTGCCATGCAGTAGTGTTGGGATGGGTTTAAAGGCCAGATTCATACCATTGGAATTTGACCTAGAAATGCATTGTGCTCAGAAAGCTGCCCAAGTAATAATTTAGGAGTAGAGGAAGGACATGTGCCAAGAGAGAATGTGGTGGAGAGGAGGCAGGGGTGGAAGAAAAGTAGGACGAATCTCCAGGGATGGCCCAGGTGGAGGACAGTGTGTCTGTGTTTTGGAGTCAAATCTGGGCTCAAATCCTGCCTTTGGACATCTCACTTACTCCCCGAGGCTCAATTTCCTCATCTGTAAAATCGAGATACTAAACACCTCGCACTTTGCCTAGTATGCAGTTGGTGCTCAGTAAACAGAACATGGGATGCTTTGGCCGTGTGAGGAGCCCAAATGGCCCAGCCCACCTGGCCCGCCTTACTCAGGTGAAGCCTCTACCCCCACCATCACAGCAGCCCTGGTTCAGGATGCAGCTCATGAGAGAAGACCCCAGAATGCTCTGGCCAGGAGCTGTGTGGGGCTCCCACAAAGGTAGGTTTCAGGTTCTTGGTTTTCAGCAAGCAGAAGGGGGCTGTACATACCCCAAAGGAGATATAAGCGCCCAGCAGGCTGCCGGCAATGGTGGCGTAGCCTCCGGTCATGACAACGTGGATTTCAGAGAGTGTCATGTCTGCCAAGTAGGGTCGGATGAGTAGAGGAGCCTCGGTCTGCAAAAGGGAAAGATGTCAGATAAGCAGAGCTGGCCAGGCCAGCACGGGGAGCAGTAGAGATGTCCTCACCCCCTGGGAATGAGTGGGTCACAGTGAGGACTGGGGGACCCCAGGGGAAGAGACAGCAGGGAGGGGTGAGAACCAGCATTTGTAGTTCTCAGAACCTTGGCAAAAGCCAGGCTTTGTCAAAGGACCCCTAGTCCTTCCTTCTGACCTGATAATGCTCCCCTGCGTCCAGTGCCTCCCACGTACAGGCGCTCAGCAAAGCACCTGACACTCATCACTTCCAACCTTCTGAAAGGAAGTGGTCATCCCCATGTTCCAGGAGAGCAGAAGATCAGAGAGGTTCAAAGAATTGCCTCTGTTCATGCAAAGGACCAGAAGCAGATGTAACTCCAAGCCTGAGCTTCCAATAAAGACGAGGGGGTTGCCAGAAAGAAAAGAACTGGAGCACTAAATGACGTGTTTACTGCAGAGCACATGGGGAAACCCAGAGCCATTCATTTACTCATTCAATAAATAATTCCAGCACACAGTGTTCCAGACTGTGCTATGGAAGAGGGAGAGAGATGAGGGGAGGAGGGCAGGTGGACAAGCCGGGGTAAGCAGTGGACCTCAGTAAGGAGTGGCATGATCTGACTTGTGAGTTTTTTTTTTCTTTTTGCTACATCCCAAGCATGTGGAATCTTAGGTCCCTGACCAGGGATCAAACCTGCACCCCCTGCACTGGAAATGCAGTCTTAATCGCTGGACCACCAGGGAAGCCCTGACTTGTGTTTTTATTTTTATTTTATTTTTTTTCTGACTTGTGTTTTTAAAGGGCCACTCCAATGTGTGTGTGAAGGATGGATAGTAGGGGCAGTGGTCATGGCAGGAAGAGCAGAGAGGAGGCGACTGCATGTCCAGGTGAGAGACAAGAGTGGCTCGCAGCAGAGGAGGAGAAGGGCAGGGGGGCAGGTCTGGGACATGGTGTGGGGCAGAGCTGGCAGGACTTGCTGATGGACTAGGAGCAGCTGGGAGCAAGGGAAGCAGAGGGAGGAAGGATGGCGCCTAGATTTTTGTTTGAAAGACCTCATGGAAGACACTCCCATTTACTGTGAAGGGAGAGATTGGAAGACAAAGGAAATAGCAATCCACTCCAGTATTCTTGCCTGAAGAATCCCATGTGCATGGGGTCGCAAAGAGTCAGACACGACTGAGTGACTCTTTCTCTCTCTCTCTCACACACACACACACACGTGTGTTGAGGAACTCAAGGGTTCCACTTGTTTAGCGTTAGTCTAGTGAATTATTTGGGCTTCCCAGGTGGCTCATTGGTAAAGAATCCACTTGTAATGCAGGAGACACAGGTTCAATTCCTGGGTCGAGAAGATCCCTTGGAGAAGGAAATGGCAACCCACTCCAGTATTCTTGCCTGGAGAATCCCATGGACAGAGGAGCCTGGTGGGCTACAGTCCATGGTGTTGCAAAGAGTCAGACATGACTTAGCAACTAAGCTCTAGTGAATTATCTAAGGATATCCAAGTGGAGGGTGAAGGGAGCAGTGGGATGTATACCAGACTGGAGTTTAGGGAGAAGTATTTAAGCCATGGGTTGAGGTGGGGGCGGGGGCCGGAATCCTCTAGGGACATGAGCAGAGGAGACGAGGGCCCAGGCCCATCAACACTGAGCTTGAAATTATGCTGCTAATTCCTGAAGCTCCCTACTCCCACCCAAGTTAATTCACCTTCGGAACTCTTCACAATCTAAGATTTGTATTTCTCAACAAGAACCATTGATTACATTTGCAACATCTCATATAAAATAAACGCTGATACTGAAGTATTTTTTCCTCTTTGCCTCATTTTGAACATCTAAGGGACCTTGGACAATTTATCTGAGCGCACATTTGCCTTTTAAAGAAAAACACAAAAAAACCCTTGAAATCAATACACTTGGATCAAAGCAAAAAAAAAAAAATTGTAGATATTCTCCAAAGTTTCCTAAACTGCTCATAGTTGCCATACTTTGGCAAGTATGTCTTTTTGGTGACTTACATGTTGGGCAGGTGGGCCAGGATTCTACAATGGTCACCATGTCACACCCCTAGGAAGGCCAGGCCTTCTGAAAGGGACTCAGGACTGATAGTCCCTTCAGAGTCAAAGTTATATTGGAAAATATTCTTTCAGAAAGAGACAGGGGGGGGAAAACAAACTGATGATGTGGAAGGAACCCCAACCAGGAAGAAGACGACGTGGATTCTAAGTCCTGGCTGATATTGTGGGATCTTGGCAAGGCATCCCCACCCCTGGACCCCAGTTTCCGCATGTATAAAAGGAGAACTCTGGGCTCCATCCATAGGATTCATGAGCCTCTAAGCTGAAGACAGACTTGACCTAGGATAGAAGGTGGTGGGAGGTGCCGGGCAGACATCCTCCTCTTTGGCTTGACCCAGGCACAGAGTGTATTCCCCAAAGAAGCGTCTCCAGGACCCTGGTGACCCTGGCAGGAGGTTTGATAGGCTCTTCTAATGATGGAAGCAGGGCTCTGGGGATGCAGGGGCCCTGCCCTCCTTGGGGACAGGAGGCTGCAATACCCACCTGGCTCACAAAGATGTTCCCAGCCACACTCAGGGTCTCTGTGGCCGTGGTGCCCATGGTGATCTGCATCAGCCAGGAGATCTGGAAGGAAGCAGGGTGCTTTTTGTGGATTGGCATCAGCAAGCCCCAGAGGCAGAGACGTTGGGGTGGAAGTACCATAAAAGCCTTCCTTCCAACCCCATCAGGACATCCTCATCTACATTTCCCCAAAGATCCATTCATCTTCTCCTCCCATACTTCCACTGATGAGGGCTTGCTGCTGCTGCTGCTAAGTCGCTTCAGTCGTGTCCAACTCTGTGCGACCCCATAGACGGCAGCCCACCAGGCTCCCCCGTCCCTGGGATTCTCCAGGCAAGAACACTGGAGTGGGTTGCCATTTCCTTCTCCAGTGCATGAAAGTGAAAAGTGAATGTGAAGTCACTCAGTCGGGTCCAACTCTTAGCGACCTCATGAACTGCAGCCTACCAGGCTCCTCCATCCATGGGGTTTTCCAAGCAAGAGTACTGGAGTGGGGTGCCATTGCCTTCTCCCGATGAGGGCTTACTATCCGTGAAAAAAGGATTCCCTGGTCAAATATAGGGCTTCCCTGGTGGTTCATACAGTAAAGAATCTACCCACAATGCAGGGGATCCAGGTTCCATCCCTGGGTCAGGAAGATCCCCTGGAGAAAGGAATAGCAGTCCACTCCAGTATTCTTGCCTGGAGAATCCCATGGGTGGAGGATCCTGGAGGGCTACAGTCCATGGGGTCACAAAGAGTCAGACACGACTGACTAAACACTCACGTTGGTCAAATATATTTGAGAATTGCTGCACACACACATACCTTGGAGATGGGCAACACTTGTTAGCTTAGCAAAGACTCTGAAAAGTCCTGCATGAAACTTGTTTAAATTTGTTTAGTCCAGAGTCTAGATTAGCTTCACAAAATTATTTGACCAAGGGACTTCTCTGGTGGTCCAGTGGTTAAAACTCTGCATTTCTACTGCAGGGGATGTGGGTTGGATTCCTGGTCAGGGAACTAAGACCCCACATGCTGTGCAGCATGGCCAAAAATTAAAAAAAAAAATTATTTGACTACGGGATCCCTTTACCTAGTAGCATTTACTAATCTGCTGTGAAACTAGAGTTTTTGTAGAAAGGCTTTGGGAAACACTGTATTAAAAGTTCTTTCTTGGGAATTCCCTGGTCAAATATAGGGCCTTGGAGTCCAGTGGTTAGGACTCTGTTCTCACTGCTGAGGGCCCGGGTTCTATCCCTGGTTGGGGAACTGAGATCCTGCGTGCTATGTGGTATGACAAAAAAAAAAAGTCCTTTCTTCAATCAACATGAAATTTCTGGAATTTCTCTCCACTGCAAGTACCTCTCAGGCTGACTTTTCCCTCATCTTTCTTCTGTAAGTGTTTAGAATCCTACCCCTAACCTCCTTCACCCTGGCCTTCTCTTTCTGACCCTTCATCCCCACTTCCTCCAGCCATTTTATGGAAGGTGTGATCTCATGCTCTCTCTCACACTGACAGTTTGTCAGAGCCCCTTGGTTGAACACATTCTCCAGATTTGGGGGTAACTGCCACCTCATGGGCTTCCCAGGTGGGCTAGTGGTAAAGAACCCGCCTGCCAATGTAGGAGATGTAAGAAACACAGGTTCGATCCCTGGGTCAGGAAGATTTTCTGGAGGAGGGCACGGCAACCCACTCCAGTATTCTTACTTGGAGAATCCCATAAATAGAGGAGCCTGGTGGGCTATGATCCAAAGGGTCGCAAAGAGTTGGACATGATTGAAACAACTTAGCACACATGCTATCCTCATGCCTGCCATGCACTCATAACATAATCACAGGCTCCATTTCTGGCAGCTGCCTAGTGTACTGGTTTATTCTGAGCTCAATCAGCTAAAACCCTCAGCATCTCTTGCCAGGTCCAATGCCATTCAATGCTGTCTCCTGCATCCTGGTTTCGTGCAGCAGATTTTATGAACATAAGCACAGGATTTGACATTTACATCAGCTGACTTTGGCCCATGTGGCCCACCGTTCTCAAGATCTTTTTGGTATAAATTATTTTTTCCCCCTCATGCGGGCATGCTAAGTCATTCCAGTCGTGTCTAACTCCTTATGACCCTATAGACTGTAGCCTGCCAGGCTCCCCTAACACTTCTAATGCAGCCTCAATTCTATAAACTACCCCTCCAAAGACCTCATTGGATTGTGGCGCCAAGTCTCCTTAGTAGCACAACAAGAGACTCTGTGATAAGACGTTTGGTTAGTAGGAGACTCTGAGAGGGTGTTGACCCTAGGAGCAGGGGATGCTGGGAGGTCCAGTCTCTCAGGGCAGGGGGTCTGGGGAGAGTTTGGGCTTGGGAAAGCAAGGCATTCTGGGAGAGTGTGGGCCTGGGCCAGGACCTTGGGAACTCACCTTCATGATCACCCACTGCATGAGGCCCACATAGTAGAGAACTGACATGGCGCAGCTGAAGAAGACAATGATGGGCAAGACCTGCCAGGAAAGAGCACAGACCTCCGGGTTAAAGCAGATAGGCGGCAGGATACCACACAGGACCCCGGTCAGCCTGCTTCCTCCAAGAGCCTGCCACTCAGAGAACCGACAGGGTCAGGGGAGCAGCTCTGAATCCAGTGCGTGGAATTCCATATGGGACCACTCTGGAGGCAGCTTTCCTCTCTGCTCCTCTGAACATTAGCCATCTATGCAGCTGTCTCTGTGGCAGAGGGGAAGACTTGAGCTCACCACTTTTTAAGATATATATAGATTTATTTATTTGCTGTGCTGAGTCTTAGTTGTGGCATGCAGGGTCTTCAGTCGCGGCACGTGGGATCAAGTGCCCTGACCAGGGATGGAACTCAGGCCCCCTGCATTGGGAGTGGGGAGTCTTAGCCACTGGACCACCAGGGAAGTTCCGAGTCCCACACTTTTTATCACCTGCTTCTTCATCTGTAAAATGATGGGGAGGAAGTGACCACCTCGCAGGTTGTTGTAGGGATTTAAGGAGCCGGCTCAGGGCCCAGCACTTTGCACAGGGTCTGTCCTCCACCCTGGGCTTAATCCCTGGCCCGTGACGCTGGCCTTAACCTCTTCCTGTGCTTCAGGCTTCAATCAGAGGCCCCTCTCTCTCTAGTGTTCTACTTCTGCTTGGTGCCAGCAAGCTCCAAATGACTCTTATTGTGGACCAGACACCCGCATTTCCTCCTGCACCCCATTTCCTATTCCCTGGCTTGCCACTGCTCTTCACTGACTCCAAGCCTCTACAATTCTTCCTTCAAAGCTTCCTCATATCCATTCCCTCCTCCCCAGAGCCATGTGTTCCCCACCCCAGTGCTTCCTCACTGCAGACTGACTTACAATAGCAAGGACTGGCAACAAGGCAAACATCCTTCAGTGAAGACAAGTGTGATGACCTATAGGGTAGCCATGCTCTCCAGTAAGGAGTCGAGAGTGAGGAAGCCCATTCTGAGCAGCGTGGGATGATTTTCAAGATAGGTTGTGAAAGGAAAAAAGGGAAGGTGTAGAACAGGAAGCATGGCATGCTACTTTATGAGTAAGAAAGTGGGGGTGGCATGGCGGGTGCTCTTGTAAGCACAGATATCATTAGATGAATATGCAAATGATCAGGAATGGCAGCTACCTTGGGGATGGAAGTGGGTGACTTGGGGATCAGGGTGGGGGGGATTCTTGGGTGCATGCTCAGTCACTTCAGTCGTGTCTGACTCTTTGTGACCCCATGGACTGTAGCCAGCTGGGCTCCTCTGTCCATGGGATTTCCCAGTCAAGAATACTGGAGTGAGTTTAGGGGATCTTCCTGACCCAAGGATCAAATCTCCTGATTCTCCTGCATTGACAGGTGGATCCTTTACTACTGGGTCACTGGGGACGCCTGGGAGGGAGACTTACTTTTTACCAAAATCCCCGTTTGTACAGTTGGAATGTGCTATCTGTTCCAAACAGCTTTAAAATAATAAGTTATACAGAACTAGTAGCCCACCAGGCTCATCTGTCCATGGAATTCTCCAGGCAAGAATACTGGAGTGGGTTGCCATTTTCTTCTCCAAGGGATCTTCCCAACCCAGGGATTGAACTTGTGGCTCCCGCATCGCATGCAGATTCTTTACAGTCTGAGCCACCAGGGAAAGCCAATAATGTGGTAAGCTAAAATGTAAAGTGGGGAAAGTGGAAAATTAAAAGTACTGGTGGTCCAGTGGTTAAGAATCCACCTTCAATGCAGAGGATGGGGGTTCGATCCCTGGCTGAGGAGCTAAGATCCCACCTACCTCCGGGCAACTAAGCTAGCAAGTTGCAACTACGGAGCCCATTCACGCTGGAACCCAAGCTACAACTAGAGAGAAGCCCTAGTGCTGCAGTGATGAGTGGGGGTGCCAAGACGAAAGATCCCACATGCCGCCACTAAGAGCCAGCACAGCCAAAAATAACAAATAAACAAATACTTTAAAATAATTTTAAAAAACAAAAGCATAGAAAGAAGGCTGGGAGGCACATACCCAAATAGTCAAAGCAGTTGCTCCCATGTGCTAGGACTGTGGACATTTTGTTTTCTTCTTTCTCCATTTCCAGTTTCTCACCTTCTATAATTTCTGATAAGAGGCAGACCCTTCTCAAGGGAGGGCAGCACAGGCAGAGGAGGGCTTTGGGGCAGGTCCAATGCACTCACTGGGTTTGAGATCCCCGGGGAATATGCAAGTGGAAGGAGGGGTGCAAGGGCCAGGAGCTCAGAGGAGGTTCCAGGCCAGGCCTTGGCTGAGTGCATGTTGAGGCCACGGGGCAGATAAAGTTCACTGAGGAAACTTCCCTGGGTGACAAGAGTAGTGACCGAGGACAGGGCCCTGGGGTCAGCGTCCCTGGTGGGTGAGGGGAGAAAGAGGGGTGCGTGGTGGAGACAGAGAAGAAACAGAGAGGTCCGAGGACTTCCAAGACAGAGTGAGATGGAAATTGAGGGCAGCTTTCCTAGAAAAGGCAGCCCATCAACGGTGCCAGATGCATGTATCTGAGAACTCTGTAAAAGGTAAGGACTGCAAGGGATGCTTGGCACCTGGCGATTCTGGGGTCCCTGATGACTTACGTGAGAGCAGTGTCAGGGGTATGGGCACAGAAGCTGGGTATCAGGGAGCCCAGGAGGGAGAAGGACATGAGATAGAGACCACGGGATAAGCAATTCTTTTGAGAAGCTCAGCAATGAGGGAAGGAAGAGGGGCTGAGCAGACTTCCCTGGCGATCCAGTGGCAAGCCTCTGCGCCCCCAGCACAAGAGGCGTGGGGTGAATCCCTGGCCAGGGAACTAGATCCCACATGCTGCAACCAAGGGTTCACATGCGACAATTGAAGATCATGCATGCAGCATGCTGCAGTGAAGAGAGAAGATTCTATGCGTCACAACTAAGACCCGGCACGGCCAAATAAATAAATAACTTTTTTTTTTCATTTCCACAGAGGTCTGTAGAGAGGGGTGAGGAGTGGAGGAAGAATCATTTCATTTTTCAGAAGGGAGAATGTTGAGCAATCAAGTTCAAGTTCCAGTTCAAAATGAACTGAGACTACAGTGCGGTCCCGGATGAGAGCAGAGACTCTGCCCAAGCAGCTCTCCTGGAGAAGAGAAACAAGCCTGGCCAAGGCAGTTTTCCCTCCCCCATGCCAAATGAATGCCACAGGTTTTATCTGGACCCGCTCCCCTCACATCTCTGTCACCAGCTCGCTGCCGGGAGATGTCACCTGACAGGAGGCGTAGGCGCGGGTGGCAAAACCCTCTTCCTGCCCCATGACTCCCCTGCTGCTAGACACGCCCCTAACACCAAGGGCGGCGACAGCATTCTCCTCTCCCCTGGAGGGAAACACAGGGAGGATCACGGACTGTCTAGGACCACCTCTCCAACACATCATGCTAGGGACCACTAGGTAGCCTGAAGGATTTGCATGGATGGCCCAGGCCAGGAAGAAAATGCCCCTGGGGGCAGTGGGACCTGACTGCGGAACTGGAGTTTCTCTAGGCATCGACCTAGAGACATTTTCTATCTCTGAGATGGGGATCTTTGGTGGAAAGGCAGCTTTGACTGGCTGGGGAGGGATGATGTGTGAAGGAGAGAGGTGATTTCTAAGGTGGGACATTCATACTAAATAAGGTCCCTGGGGACTTCCCTGGTGGTCCAGTGGTTAAGAATCTGCCTTCCAATGCAGTGGAATACAGGTTCAATCCCTGGCCAGAGAACTAAGATCCCCCATGCCACAGGGCGACTACGCCCGTGAGTCACAACACTGAGCCCGTGCGCTAGAACACGTGCTCCCCAACAAGAGAAGCCACTGCAGTGAGGAGCCTGAGCACTGCAACTAGAGAGCAGCCCCTGCTTCCTGCAACAAACACCCAGTGCGGCCAAAAACAATTAATTAATTAATAAGGTCCCTGAGTCCAATACAATCTCCCAGGCCAGGAAACAGGCCTGGGCCCTGTAGTATGTGAGATGGCTGAGACAGGGCAGGCAGCTGGGCGGTGCTCCCGTGTGGAGGAGGGAAGTGCCTTTAAGCCCTGCTGCTCGTGAACTGTGCAGTCCTGCCATGAGCCATGTCCCCAAGGTGTGGTGACTCGAGGATCCTCAAAGCAGCTGAAAAATGAAAGCTTAGTCTCTGAGTTGTGTCTGAGTCTTTGTGATCCCATGGACCATAGCCTGTCAGGCTCCTCTGTCCATGGGATTCTCCAGCCAAGAATACTGGAGTGGGTTGCCATTCCCTTCTCCGGAGGATCTTCCCAACCCAGGGATCAAACCTGTGTCTCCTGTATAACAGGCAGATTCTGAACCATCTGAGCCACCAGGGAAGCCCCAAAGCAACTAAGTTCAACATAAATTCACTTCACAGTGGAGACAGTGAGGCTGTGAGGTATTGGTTATCTATCCAAGGTTACACAGCTGCAGAGAGACAGGTACCTCCTGGCCACTAAACAGATTGCCAAGGACCTTCGATCCTAAGGAGCTATTCCCCAGGGCCAGTCCTGGAGCCTCATTTCTGTGTCTTAAGGAGAGGTATTCTCTCCAAGGGAGAGCCCAAGTCTGTAGTGGACTCAAGTCAGTCCTAATCACTGCTTCGTGGGCCCACTAGTACCAGCGCTCACCCTTACTCAAGGGAGAAGGAAGTTACAGCACCTCCAAGCCAGTGGTTCCCAAGGTGTGGTCCCTGGACCAGCACCATCACCTGAGAATTTGTGAGAAATGCAGATTTTTGAGCCCCACCCCCAGAGTTTCAGTCGGTCTGGGGTGGCCCTAAGAGTCTGGCCTTTCCAGAGCTTCTAGTCTGGACACCACACTCTAAGAACCACTGCTCTAGAGCCTAGACCAGACCCTCTGAGCAGATGCCACCTCCTTCCCTGGAAACAGGCTCAGAAGGCAGGACTAACCCCACTGGGGACCTGGCCCTGCTGCTTTCTCTCCCTGAAGGGAGCTGAGCCAAGGCTTCTAACGACTTCCCAAGGCTGTCCCCACAGCCCTCCCACACCCCGGCCCCAAAGCCTAAGCCTATGGACAGAGCCCAGTCACCAGCCCCAGGCCATGACAAACCACAAAAGCCCAAAGCTTGAAAATTCCTCAGGGGAGACTGCTGGTATGTCCACCTCACCACCAGCATTACAGAAAGGCACAAGGGACCTGCTCCAAGGCCAGAAAACCAGGGCAGGCCTCCTGACTTCCTGCTCATGCAGACACCACCGCCATCACACTTCCTTTCCATTCCCCGCTCTGGGAATCGTGCTCACTATGGTTGCCAGTGGAGCCTTAATGACTCACTCCATCGGCACTTTTCAGTTCATGTGTGCGTGTGTGTGTATGTTAGTCGTGTCCGACTCTTTGAGACCCTGTAGACTGTAGCCCGTGAGGCTCCTCTCTCCATAGGATTCTCCAGACAAGAATACTGGAGCGGGCTGCCATCTCCTTCTCCAGGGATCAAACCCAGAACTCTGACATTGTAGGCAGATTCTTTACTGTTTGAGCCACCACAGTAACCCGGGTCTTATCTTGCCTGACTTTTTTGGTCAGATTTGGCATTGGTGACTACTGGGGACTGCAGAGGCTGCATCAGGCAGACACCCCAAAACCCTGGGAAGATGAAAATGTTTTCTTTCTCCCCAGGGGTTCCTCGGGGAAAGCTTTTCAGCAGCACTGCTGAGCTTACTGAGTGTGTGCATGTTCCAAATACTGGAGCGACAGTCAAGGAAGGAGTGAGCGAGTGCTCCTGACCGGCCAGGCCCAGGAAGGGTGCGGGAGTCTGGCCGGGAGAGGTGATCATGTGTGTGGAAAGTTACTAGAAGGGAGTGGAGCCAAGCAGGAATGACTAATCAAGATGCTACTGCCAGGAGGTGGCTGCCACGTCAACTGGGCCAGGGGAGATGGAGGATTGAAGGAGTCCCAGGCAGACCCGGCTTCCTGGAGAAGTGACAAGCTGAACCCTGGCCCAGCAGGAAGCAGCTTGGAGTCTGAAAATCTGAGTTAGCTTGGAGACTTCCCCAGGCTGACATGGGCCAATAGCCCTGGACTAGGGCCACATGATTTATGGGAAGGATGGAAAGAAAGCTCTTGAGTCTTCCACTCAACTCAGCACTAACAAAGCCACCTCCCAGCTGGAGGACAAGCCCCACACTCAGCAAGTGTGTGTGTGTGTGTGTGTGTGTGTGAGAGAGAGAGAGAGAGAGAGAGAGAGAGAGATGCAGGAGTACAGGGTGTGAGTGAGATTCCGTGATTAGGAAATCTGGTTGAGAAAGCGGTCCTGTGGCCATGAAGCATCTGTCTGAATTCGTCCCTCATTCTGGCCTGCCTTCACTAAGGAGGCCGCTGGCTAATACACTGGCCAGGAGTTTGGGCGGAGGACAGGGCATCCTGGGGGCCAGGGAACAGTTAGTGTTTGACTAGCAAGTGCTGAGCCTTGTTAATGATAAATCCACCTCTTTGTTTTTTCTCTCTTGACTGAACATCCAATCTCAAAGTCTTTAGCAACTGTGATTAACTTTATCACTATTGTCGTTAAGGATGCTTTTTGTATTTAAAAGGGAGACCTGATGTCACTGACTTTTACTTAGTGTGAGGAAGAAAACAGCACTTAATTAGAAATCCAGCAACCCAGTTCTAGCCCTGCCTCCCTCTTAGCCCACTAGGTAGTTGTGCCAGGTCACTGCGCCTCTGGGTAGTGTGGTCTGACCACCTGTGATATAAAGAGGAGGCCTGAAGTCCACAGCACTCCCTCTTAGCCCAAGGGTCTATGAACCCCTGGTTCTAAAGTGTAATTCAGGGAGAGATGCAAGTAGCAGGTATGAGCAAATTATTCTAGAAAGAGAGGAAAGAACAGTCAAAGTGTTAGTCACTCAGTCCTGTCTGGCTCTTTGCAATCCCATGAACTGTAACCTGTTAGGCTTCTCTGTCCAGAGGATTCTCCAGGCAAGAATACTAAAGTGGGTTACCATTCCCTTCTCCAAGGGATCTTCCCAACCCAGGGATCAAACCCAAGTTTCCTACATTGCAGGTGAATTCTTTACCATCTGAGCTACCAGGGAAGCCCCAGAAAGGGAGGAAAGACAAGCAGAAGATATTAAGAGGTGGCAAGAATACACAGAAGAACTGTACAAAAAACACCTTCACAACCCAGATAGTCACGATGGTGTGATCACTCATCTAGAGCCAGACATCCTGGAATGTGAAGTCAAGTGGGCCTTAGGAAGCATCACTATGAACAAAGCTAGTGGAGGTGATGGAATTCCAGTTGAGCTGTTTCAAATCCTGAAAGATGATGCTGTGAAAGTGCTGCACTCAATATGCCAGCAAATTGGAAAACTCAGCAGTGGCCACAGGACTGGAAAAGGTCAGTTTTCATTTCAGTCCCAAAGAAAGGCAAGGCCAAAGAATGCTCAAACTACCACACAATTGCACTCATCTCACATGCTAGTAAAGTAATGCTCAAAATTCTCCAAGCCAGTCTTCAGCAATACGTGAACCGTGAACTTCCAGATGTTCAAGCTGGTTTTAGAAAAGGCAGAGGAACCAGAGATCAAATTGCCAACATCTGCTGGATCATGGAAAAAGCAAGAGTGTTCCAGAAAAAAACATCTATGTCTGCTTTATTGACTATGCCAAAGCCTTTGACTGTGTGGATATCACAATAAACTATGGAAAATTCTGAAAGAGATGGGAATACCAGACCACCTGACCTGCCTCTTGAGAAACCTATATGCAGGTCAGGAAGCAACAGTTAGAACTGGACATGAAACGACAGACTGGTTCCAAATAGGAAAAGGAGTACGTCAAGATTGTATATTGTCACCCTGCTTATTTAATTTATATGCAGAGTACATCATGAGAAATGCTGGGCGGAAGAAGCACAAGCTGGAATCAAGATTGCCAGGAGAAATATCAATAACCTCAGATATGCAGATGACACCACCCTTATGGCAGAAAGTGAAGAGGAACTAAAAAGCCTCTTGATGAAAGTGAAAGAGGAGAGTGAAAAAGCTGGCTTAAAGCTCAACATTCAGAAAATGAAGATCATGGCATCTGGTCCCATCACTTCATGGCAAATAGATGGGGAAACAGTGGAAACAGTGTCAAACTTTTTTTTTTTGCAGGAGGTGGGGGTGCTCCAAAATCACTGTAGATGGTGACTGTAGCCATGAAATTAAAAGACGCTTACTCCTTGGAAGGAAAGTTATGACCAACTTTTACAGCATATTCAAAAGCAGAGACATTACTTTGTCAACAAACGTCTGTCTAGTCAAGGCTATGGTTTTTCCAGTGGTCATGTATGGATGTGAGAGTTGGACTGTGAAGAAAGCTGAGTGCTGAAGAATTGATGCTTTTGAACTGTGGTGTTGGAGAAGACTCTTGCGAGTCCCTTGGACTGCAAGGAGGTCCAACCAGTCCATCCTAAAGGAGATCAGTCCTGGGTGTTCATGGAAGGACTGATGCTGAAGCTGAAACTCCAGTATTTTGGCCACCTCATGGGAAGAGTTGACTCATTGGAAAAGACCCTGATGCTAGGAGGGATTGGGGGCAGGAGGAGAAGGGGACGACAGAGGATGAGATGGCTGGATGGCATCACCGACTCGATGGACATGAGTATGGGTAAACTCCGGGAGTTGGTGATGGACAGGGAGGCCTGGCGTGCTGCGATTCATGGGATCGCAAAGAGTCGGACACGACTCAGTGACTGAACTGAACGGGGGAGGAGGTGGATGCAGCAGCTGGCTGGAAAGATGACACTTTCAGTGCTAAAATGGGAGAGAACTAGGGCTGGGGCTCTGGAGCACAGCTGCTGCTCAGACAGCCCAAGGCCTCCTCCCTCACTTCCTTCGGTAACAAAGTTTTACTTTCCTTTGGGAAACCACTCTAACTCCATCTCAGCCCTGAGTCTCCAGGTTTGGCGCATCAGACTGAGGTATCTTCCCTGGCTACGGTTCAAGGATGGCATACACCCACAAGCCAGCCTAAAAAGAGCCCACTCTTAGATTTCCTGCTGGGCTAATGGAAAACAGGCTCTTTCTCTCTCTGCTAAGGTTGCTAAGCTGGTTGGATATAAGCCTGGTATCTCTTAGCCACAATCTCAAGAGTGCTTCTCCAAGACTAAAACTAAAGCTAGTGCTAAGAACATAGAACCTGGGGACTTCTCTGGCAGTCCAGTGATTAAGAACCCACCTGCAAGTCAGGGGACATGGGTTCAAGTTCTAGTATGAGAAGATCCCACTTGCCCAAGAGCAACTAAGCCCGTGCTGTGCTGTGCTTAGTTGCTCTGTTGTGTCTGACTTCTTGCAACCCAGTGGACTGTAGCCTACCAAGCCCCACAGTCCATAGAATTCTCTAGGCAAGAATACTGGAGTGGGTTGCCATTTCCTTCTCCAGGGGATCTTCCAGACCCAGGAATTGAGCCCAGCTCTCCTGCATTGCAGGCAGACTCTTTACCCACTGAGCTATGAGGGAAGCCCCACAACTATTGAGCCTGTGCTCTAGAGCAGGAGTTGCAACTACTTCAGTAGTCTGAGAGCCTACAGCTTGTGCCTCTCTAATTCGGTGAACCTCAACAAAGAGTAGTCCCTGTTCTCTGCAACTAGACAAAGCCCATGCACAGCAAAAAAGACCCAGCACAGTCAAAAATGAATGAATAATTTAAAAAGAGAGAGAGAGACATTTCCTATTTTAAAAAAAGAAAAGAAAAGAACACAGAACCAGGATATAAGCAAGGCAAATCCCAGATGATGTTGGATACTTGGATCCAACGGAACATGAAGTCTCTGGACTTCTCAGTTATCAGAATTAATCTTACTTTTTTGTTGTTTGTTTTTGCTTCATTTAATCAGTCAATTTGAGTTGTATTTGTTATTTACAACTGATACAGTCAGGAGCTGAGCATCCCACTCAGGAAGACAGCCTAGACTCCCAAATGTGGCCCCATCTTATAGCTGGGAGGGACTATAGATCAAAGGGTCCATGTCTTTGCTGTTCCTCCCAGGCAGGTATGGTATCTGCAATCTGCACCCTTCTATGCTAGAGAAGAGACACTCACTTGGAATATAAGGGCACCCTATAAACGAACTGCTGCAGGTCCTACAGGAAGCTGTCTGCCTTGTTTCTATAAGGAGGGAATTAATAGTCCCTGCTTGTCCTAGGCAATAATCCTTCAAATGATGAGTTTGGAGGGTGGTTTTCACTCAATCAGAGCACCTGACTCCCCAGGTTTGGGTGCAAACAGGAGATTCCTGCCCTTCCAAATCCAGTTTCCCATGTCCTGGCCTTAGTGATTGGGCCAAGAACAGTCACATGACCCAAGGCAGATCAATCTGAAACCTACCCTGGAATTTTTTAACTAGAGCAGGCAGAGAAGAAATGGCCTAGTTCTGGGTGACATGCTGTAAGCATGAGTATCTGGTGTTGCTGGGAGCCAGGAGGAGATCTGGTATGAAAGAGTAAAGCTGACACTCCAGGATGAGAAAAGATTGAAAGCTGAGGGCTGTAAGCCTGGCCACTCTGGGGCCCTGGTTTCAGCTGGCACCAGCTCTATCTTGTTCCAGTTAGTGAGCCAAGAAACAGTCTTCCCTTTCTCCTCCCTTTAAAGCAAATTTCAAGTGAGTTTCTGTCACTTGCAACAAAATAGGCCTGAGAAATACTGTTTTCTTCTAAACCAAGGGAAAAACAAAGACCCAAGGTCTGGGGCCCCTTCATTTCCACTGTCTACCAAGGAAAGTGCCCTGATATCAAGGCACAGGAGCTAATAAGCAACAGCATTACACCTGTTCCAATCTTGATTCCAATACTCACTAGCTTTATGAACTTGCACAAGCAAAAACCCCTCTGAACCTCAGTATCATCATCTGTAAAAAAGGGATAATGCTATTATCTCCCCCAGTGTTGCTGTTCACTCACTAAATCAGGTCCAACTCTTTTTGACCCATGGACAGCAGCATGCTGGGCTTCCTTGTCCATCATTATCTCTTGGAGTTTTCTCAGACTCATGTTCACTGAGTTGATGATGCCATCCAACCATCTCATCCACTTTTGCCCCCTTCTCCTCCTGCCTTCAATCTTTCCCAGCGTCAGGATCTTTTCCAATGAGTCGGCTCTTCACATCAGGTGGCCAAAGTATTACTTCCAAAGAATATTCAGGGTTGATTTCCTTTAGGGTTGACTGGTTTGGTCTCCTTGCAATCCAAGGGATTCTCAAGAATCTTCTCCAGCTGTTTTGAAGTGAGTGCCTGACACATAGTCCTCACTCCAGAACTAGTAGCTGTTCTTATGACTTCCTTTCCCTAAGCTTTTCTGCTCTGTTCCACCAGAATCTCAGGTCAGAGTGGTAAATCTTGAATTTCTAGGGGCCCTGGAGCTTGCTGCAAAGCCTATGTGTAGTTATTGGCTCTAGGGATTTGGGAAGCTCTGGCCTCTGCTGGGGAGGTTTGAGGAAAGATGAGCTCAGCCCTGGTCTTGGGCCAAAGGACATGCTGCTCAGGAACACACAATCATGGAAATGGTGGCCCAGCCAGAGGAAGACTGACTGTGTGGGAGCCCAACTCTCCGCCAAGGGCTCACAGAGCCAGTCATTCCTAGCAGGCAGAGAGACTTCCCACGTGCACAGAAGAATCATCATTTATTTATCTCATCATTCAGCAAAAAGCAGTGCCCCAGGCACTGGGCAGGGTTTTTTCAGGGCTTGAGGCCAGTTAGCTGACACCAGCATAAGAGCTAGGCTGAGAGTCAAAGAATTGATGCTTTTGAATTGTGGTGCTGGAGAGAGACTCTTGAGAGTCTCTTGAACAGCAAGGAAATCAAACCAGTCAATCTTAAAGGAAATCAACCCTGAGTATTCATTGGAAGGACTGATGCTGAAGCTGAAGCTCCAATACTTTGGCCAGCTGAAAGCAAAGAACTGACTCATTGGTGAAGACCCTGATGCTGGGAAAGATGGAGGGCAGGAGGGAAGGGGGCAACAGAAGATGAGATGGTTGGATGGCATCCCCAAACTCAATGGACTTGAGTCTGAGCAAACTCCAGGAGATAGTGAAGGACAGGGAAGCCTAGTGTGCTGCACTCCATGGGGTTGCAAAGAGTCAGACAAGACTTAGTGACGGAACAACAAGGGTAAGAAGCAGGCTTTGTCCTCAAGTAGCTAAACGTAAAGCACAGGTGGCGCTAATGGTAAAGAATCCGAGTGCCAATGCAGGAGATGCAAGAGACATGGGCTTGATCTGGGTCAGGAAGATCCCCTGGAGAAGGAAATGGCAACTCATTCCAGTATTCTTGCCTGAAAAATCCCATGGACAGAGGAGCCTGTTGGGCTACAGTCCATGGGGTTACAAAGAGTTGGATATGACTGAGTGGCCAAGCACGCAAGAGCAAACACAGCTGCAGCATGTGGAGCTTAAGTGATGAGCTTCACACAGCTGGCCTCTCAGCCATATCCGCCCTCTCCCCCGCCTTTGTTCCCCATGGTGACCTCTCTTCTGGACGGTGGCAGTCTGGTGGTCCCTGAGTCATCACTTGGTTGTGAGGCAGCCTCCTTGCTGGTCCCCTATTCCAAGCATCCCAGCTACCCTTCCTCCCTACTATTGAAATCACAACCATCCCAAAGCTCCAGTCAAGTCTTTCCCTGCTCAAAAATCTTCAATAACTCTTTATCTCCTGGGGGACAAAAATCCAGGTGCCTCAGCCTGGCATTTAAGACTCTTAAAGGACTTCCCTGGTGGCAAAATGGATGAGAATCTGCCTGCCAATGTATGGGACACAGGTTCGATCCCTAGCGTGGGAAGGTTCTACACGCAGCAGAGCAACTAATCCTGTGCATCGCAACTAGCGAGCCTGTGTGCTGCAACTACTGGGCCCACATGCTGCAAGCGCTGAAGCCCATGTGCCTAGAGCCCATGCTCTGCAACCTCAAAGAGAAGCCCTCAATGAGAAGCTCGGGCACTGCAATAAGACAGAAGCTCCCACTCTCCGGCAGAAAAAGCCTGCTTGTAGCAGTGAAGACCCAGCACAACCAATAGACAAATAAAAATTTAAAAAGATACGGCCTCACCACACTTGCAGTTTATCGCCTAATCCATCCTTTCCTTCAAATAGCTTACACACCCACTGAACTGAAATATGTCCTGTTATATTACACAGCCCAGCACTTTCTCACCTCCATGCCGTTGCCCAGGCATTCCTTCTTCCCACTTATCTCTGTATGTCCAATTTTTTTCCCGCCCTGAGGCTCCAATTCAAATACCACCTCCTTCAGGAGGCATTCTCACTGTCCTTATTTTTAAAACTCTCTCCCTAAATGGACTGCCCAGGCACTTTCCTTTGTGCCAGTTACACTTGAACCTGACTGCCTGGGGAGGTCGAATTACACAGTATGTTTGCCTTGTAAAAGTGTGAGAAGCCACCAACTGCCATTCTCTGTCCGGTGGATGTGACAAATCACCCTGGAGCAGGACTTCACTGCTCCTCCCTGAAACCTTGAGTGGCCTCTACTTGGAGATGCACATGTGAAGGGAGCTGTCCCTCCCAGCCTCAGCCCTAGAAGGATGGTGTTAGAGGACCTTTGGAGGGGCTGACAGAGGCTGCCCCTCTGATCATCTCCCTGCACAGAAGTGATCTCAGAAAAACATGATGGACAAATTTGCCCTGAGAGGACGAGAACCTGGTCCCTCTCGCTTTCCTCCCAAGGCTGATGTTACTAGAACACTTGGATGGAGTGGATGTTTCCCAGAGAGCTGCTGGGGCCAACAGACACCGAAGCTCCCAGAGGACATCACCCTGAGTCAGGGCTGGGGGTGGGCTGGAGGTGTCTGGACTCACAGACTGGCTTGACACCAGCTCAGAAGGCTATGCCAAGTCCATGACTTGGGCAGGAAGCTTCTGAGACCCAACACCCCCAGCAGGATGGGGAGGCTCTGGGAACAATGGCTGAGTGATGGCAAAAAGAAAAAATCTCTGGAACTGATCCTGCATGGTAGCCCCACTGTGACAGTGGTCCAGGCATGCTGGAGTGGGCGGCACCAATTCCCATCTGTGCTGCTATAGAAACAGGGCAGAAACTGGGGCCAGCTAGTGGGGAAGCGAAGCCCAGGGCTCTCTCTCTCTCTCCACCTGGCATTTGGAAGTGAAACTCAAGCCTGAAGCAGCCTCAGGGTCCTGAGACAATTTGGGTGTGAGGCAGGTGGAGAAGCTACACTTGAGATCTTACTAGTGACACGTAGGTGCCTGGGCAGTCAACTGGACAAAGAAGAAATATAACCACAGTTCTACCCGGAAACAGTGACGCAGTCCCACCATCGAATGCTCAGCACAGGCTTCCCTGTTTTAAATTAGGGCTGGGAACATCCTGGTGGTCCAGTGGATAAGCGCCCACCTGCCAATGTGGGAACATGGGTTCCATCCCTGGTTTGGGAAGATTCCACATGCCATGGAGCAACTAAGTCGGTGTGCCACAGCTACTGAGCCTGAGCTCTAGAGCCTGTGAGCCACAACTACTGAACCCACATGCTGCAGCTACTGAAGCCTCACACAGCAGAAAAGACCCAGCGTGACCAAAAAAAAAAAAAATTAGGGTTGGGGCTGTACAATTACACAATAGTCTTTGAGTCTTTATCTCAATTTCCCCTATAATATTTTGCACTGTAGTAAGTCAGAAAGAGAAAAATAAATATCACATATTAATGCATATACGTGGAATCTAGAAAAATGGTACAGATGGAACTATTTGCAAGGTAGAAAGAGAGATGGAAACATAGAGAACAAACAAATGTTTTTGCCAAGGAGGCAAAGGAGGGGTGGGATGATTGGGAAGATTGGGATTGCCACGTATACACTACTATGGATGAAATAGATAACTAATGAGAACATAGTGTATAACACAAGGAACTCAGCGCTCTGTTGTGACCTAAATGGAAAGGAAATACACAAAAGAGGGGATATATGTATACATATAACTGATTCACTTTGCTATGCAGTGGAAACTAACATAATACTGTAAAGCAACTATACTCCAGTAAAAATTTTTTAAAAACATATTTTGCACTGTAGAAGGCACATAATACACATTTGCTAAAAGGAGTGAGGGAGGGACTGTAGGTCTAGGAGAATCCAGAGGAAGGACTTAGAGCTTGCAACGAATCAGGGCAGGCTTCCTGGCAGAGGTGGCTTGGGAGGGGCCTTGAAGGAGGAGCACGCAAGAGGATCATATGTCCCTGTAGCATGTCAGGGGCTAAGGTCACAGCAGATGCCATCTACATGTCTCCACCTACTTTTCTCATCCTCAACCTCCCAGCAATTCTACTATTGGGGGATTCATTTTTTTAGGAAAATAATACAGATATATCTTACTTTTGCAAGTTTTCCAAAATATACTGAAAACATACCCCCAGGTGAGCACATTGCCAGGCCCCTCCCAGGACGCCAAGGTTTAAGCTTCACTAGCTTCCAGTAGCTGAGCTCCACCAGCAGGAATCCTCCCCCTCCCCCTGGACCTGGCCTGGACGCCCCACTAGCTGGAGGCACCCGGCAGAGGCTGCTAAATGCTTTGCGAGCCAAGAGTCAGGCTGACCTGAAAGGCGAAGACATCCTTGACCAGAGCCTCCCCGAACACGAAGCTGGAGCCGGACTCAGTGTAGCTCAGAAAGATCTGAAAGGAAAAAACAAACAAAACCAGTCCTGGGAGTGAGGCCAAGAAGGGCGGAAGGAGGAAGCAGCAGCAAGGGAGCCAGGTTGGGGTGACCTGGAGAAGCGTCGCATGCTGCTCATGCCTTCCTGGCAGCCCAGGAGAAGAGAAGGACTTGGAGGCTGCAGGATGAGCTCCCAGGCCGTGGCCTTACAGCAGGGGGACCATGTGTGTCATTAAAGCCACACTTGCTCCTTCTGAGTACATCTTCCAGAAGACGCCAAATTGTAAAGAAATACTCTGAGATGAGAGTTGTTGGGACAAGAACACTGAAGAAGAGAAAGAGGAGGAAGCAAACGGTGAACTGCCTGGAGAAGGCAGTCAAAGGTGGTGTTCCTGTGCCTCCCCGCCGAGGGCACAGCCCAGCCTGTCCCACCCCAGGCTCCTGGCCTTGGTGTTGCACTCTGGCCACTTTTCTATAAGAGCCCTGTATTTAGGACTGAAACATGCACTGTGACTGCAGGCCAAGTCACTTGTGTTGCCGGGGCCTCAGTGCTCCCGTTTATAAAATGAGGGGTGTGCCCAAAGCAGCAAATCTTCCCAGGTGGCGCTAGTGGTAAAGAACCCACCTGCCAATGCAGGAGACAGAGAGATGTCAGTTCTATCCAAGGTAGGGAAGATCCCCTGGAGGAGGGCATAGAAACCCCCTCCAGTATTCTTGCCTGGAGAATCCCCATATCCAGAGGAGCCTGGAGGGCTACAGTCCACTGGGTTGCAAAGAGCTGGAGTAACTGAGCACGCACGTCCAGAGCAGCAAGTGCCTTTTTCCATCACAACACCCATGCAGGTATCCTTGGTGTGGCCAGCGGGAGGGCATGGGCAGAGCCTGGACATGTGGGTTCTCCCTGTCCCACCCGACGCCCTCCCTGCAGAGAGTGCATGGAAATTCAAGATAGTGAGAGAAGGATGAGTATAGGATCAACCTTGCATCCTCCATAACTTATATTTTAAGAAGTAAATCATGACTGCCCAATGATGTGAAGGAACTTGCTGCTGCTGCTAAGTCACTTCAGTCATGTCCGACTCTGTGTGACCCCATAGATGGCAGCCCACCAGGCTCCCCCGTCCCTGGGATTCTCCAGGCAAGAACACTGGAGTGGGTTGCCATTTCCTTCTCCAATGCATGAAAGTGAAAAGTCAAAGTGAAGTCACTCAGTCGTGTCTGACCCTCAGCGACCTCATGGACTGCAGTCTTCCAGGCTCCTCCATCCATGGGATTTTCCAGGCAAGAGTACCGGAGTCGGGTGCCATTGCCTTCTCCGAACTTAATGATACTAAAAATTGGTTAAAATGAAAAAAACAAGGTTAAAATGATAAATTTTGTGTTAGGTGATTTAATCACAATAAATAAAATTTTAGAAGTGTAACTTCAACAAACTGAATATTTTTTTAAGCACACGTACACACCAATACTTTGGCCACCTGATGCAAAGAGCTGACTTGTTGGAAAAGACCCTGATACTGGGAAAGATTGAGGGAAGAAAGAGAAGGGGGCGACAGAGGATGAGATGGTTGGAAGGCATCATGGACTCAATAGATATGAGTTTGAGCAAACTCTGGGAGATAGTGAAGGACAAGGAAGTCTGGTGTTCTGCAGACCATGGGTTGCAAAGAGTCAAACATGACTGAGTGACTGAACAACAACAACACATATATAAACTAAATCACTTTCAGTTTTTAAAGCACTCAGTTACTATTGTAAGTTCCTTTCCTGATGAGGACTGAGGGCAACAAGCCTTGGGCCTGGGTATCCTAGGAACCTTCCTGTTTTGAGATTCTCTTCCACATCAGGCCACCCTCTGAAAGGACTGCTTGTTTGGGCAGGTGGGACCAGGCCTGAGGGAAGCAGCGGCTGTGCTGCCCAGCCTCCCACTGCCCGGGGGTCTGGGGCCCCCCACACACCCACCACCTGGTCACAGCCCAGGCCACCTCCCTCCAGTGCAGAGGCTTCTCCTCCATCCCTGGCAACCCAAGACGCCCGGGCAGCTACACCCCATGTACACACCTGGATCTGGTCGCCCAGCCACTGAAATGCAATGAACCCTGGTTCTGTTCTGATGACGATGAGTCCGAGTACAAATTGCAGTCCAAGACCCCAGAACACAGCCTGCCAGGACACCTGCCACCCGAGAGAAAGTCCAGGTGAGCTCGGCACCTGGGGAGGTCCACAGGGAGCAGGTGGGCAGAGGGCACAGCACTGCTGAGGGGCTCTGGGAGCTTCGGTCAGCCTGTAGGATGAGGCCTGGACCCAGCTGGAGCTATGGGCCTGTTGCCGATGGTTATATCCCCCATGGAGTGCAGAACAGGCCACAAGGCAGCAATGGGCCTGGGCAGTGGGCAGGGGCAGGGCCAGGGCCAGATCTAACCAAGGACCAGCCGGGAGCCCTGGCATTTGGTCCCGGGGCATCGCTCGGTGGGCAGAACCCTGACCTCAGAGCCTGACCTCAGCATAACCTTTGTCTGGACCATCTCTCCCACATAGTCAGGGCTCCCAGCCACTCTGACCCCACTCCCTCCAAGCACTTCCTCCTCCCCAGCAGAAGGGAGCTGGACATCTAACGGCTGGATAACCTCTCGGCATTGAATGACTTCTTAGCAGTGATCCCTTTGCCCAGGTGTGGCTCTGGAGTCTGGTGGGAGGCGTTAACCACTCTGTGAAACAGGGAAGGGACCTGACGCTGGAGAGAGAAGGGGCTACAGCCCCCTCTTGGCCTGACAACTAAGCACTCACTGCGCGGTGATGCTTCGAGAAGGCAAAGAGGAGGCCAACGAACACGCAGATTCCACCAAAGGACACCAGCTGCTCAGGCCGCTGAGAGGTGTCCAGAGCCAGCCACAAAACCAGGCCCAGGAAAGCAGCAAGGGCTAGACCCCTGAAGGGGAGGGGCGGAGAGTCATTACTGTCAGCATCTCCCCACCCCTACACAATAGCACCCAGGGCCCCAGGAGAGGGTACTCAGGGCTGGTGCAGAAGGGGGAGAGTGCTGTGTGACCTCGGACAGACCACCTAGCCTCTCTGAGTCTAGTTTCCTCATCAGGTAAATGAAGCCAAACACCCCTCCCATCCCCCTTTAGTTCTCAAGATTGCTGAGAGAACTAAATCAGAGGACGTGGGTACTCAGCTTAGCATGGTGCCAAGCACACAGCAAGAATTCTCATAGCTGCAGTGATGCTCAGCTCAGCCAGCCTCTGGCCTTGCAGGGTGAGGTGGGGTCTGTGTGGGCTGGAACTCAGCACCATGGGCCATGGGCTCTGCTCCCCTAAAGCCCAGAAATGGTGGTGTCAATCAGGGACACAGAGCTGAATACCTGAGACCAATGACCGAAAGTGACTTTACAGCCATCTCTCCCTCCCTGGGGCTGGGATCTGCTTGTCCAGCAGTATGTCTGTCTTCCTGTATTAGTAGCTCAGTCATGTCCAATTCTTTGCATCCTATGAACTATAGCCCACCAGGCTCCTCTGTCCATGGGTTTCTCCAGGCAAGAATATTGGACTGGGTACCTATCCCCTTCTCCAGGGAATCTTCCCGACCCAGTGATAGAACCTGGGTCTCCCACATTACAGGTGGATTCTTTACCATCTGAGCCACCAGGGAAGCCCTGAATGTCCAGGAGGCAGCCTAACAATTTAAGAGCCCAGGTTCAGGGTCTAACCCTGACCCAGTCTTCAACTCCCTGGGTACTACCAATCACAGCTGAAATTCACTGAGCTCCTACTATGTGCCAGGAACCATGCTGAGTGCTGAGAGACCTATAGTAATTGTTCTCATCCTGCTGCTGCTGCCAAGTTGTTTCAGTTATGTTCGACTATGTGCAACCCCATAGACCACAGCCCACCAGGCTCCTCCGTCCCTGGGATTCTCCAGGCAAGAACACTGGAGTGGGTTGCCATTTCCTTCTCCAATGCACGAAAGTGAAAAGTCAAAGTGAAGTCGCTCAGTTGTAACCGACTTTGCGACCCCATGGACTGCAGCCTACCAGGCTCCTCCAACCATGGGATTTTCCAGGCAAGAGTACTGGAGTGGGGTGCTATTGCCTTCTCTGGGTCCTCATCCTAGAGATGTAAAAATTAATTTGCCTGTGACCACCTGTCTAGAAAGCAGCAAAGCTGCAATTCAACCCAGGCACTCTAGCAGCAAGTCTGTTCTCTTAACTGAGTGAAAGTGAAGTCGCTCAGTCATGTCCGACTCTTAGCGACCCCATGGACTGCAGCCCACCAGGCTCCTCCATCCATGAGATTTAGCAGCAAGACTCTAGCAGCAAGTCTGTTTAAGAGAACAGTTAAGAGACTAGTTCTATGCATAGTTAAGAGAACTAGTTAAGAGACTAGTTCTATGCATAGTCACCAGCCGATAAGAGAAGGACCCAGGACCTGAACTCAGGCAAGCTAACCCCAGAGTTCACTGTTTATTTCTGGTGTGTTTTCCAAACTCCTATTATGCCAGTTCCATTGCCTAATTTCTGCCTTGTCTCTGAGCCACCTGTTTGCCTCTTTACTCACTGTTATCCTTGAGGATAACTGGTGTTATAAAAACTTAAATGCATGTTTGGAGGTTTATTTTGGGGTGGGGGAAGGTTTTTTTCTTTTATTCTTACAGCTGTAGGTTTTAATTGTATTTTTCTTATTTTAAAACATTTTTTTAAAGCCTTTTATTTTATATAGGAATATAGCTGGTTAACAATGTTATGATAGTTTCAGGCGCATAGCAGAGTGACTCAGCAGTAAATATACACATATATGCATCCATTCTCCCCCAAACTCTCCTCCCACCCCGGCTGACACATAACATTGAGCAGAATTCTCTGTGCTGTACAGTAGTTCTTTGTTGGTTATCCATTTTATTTTTTAATATAAATTTATTTCTTTTAATTGGAGGCTAATTACAATATTGTATTGGTGATTATCCATTTTAAATATAGCCATGTGTACATGTCCATCCCCAACTCCCTAACTATCTCCTCCCCCTGGCAATCATAAGGTTTCTAAGTCTGAAAGGCACAAAAATTTTTCTGCTATGTTTTCTTACAGTAGTTATATAGTTTCAGGCTTTCCATTTAGGTTCATCATCTATTTTCAGTTAATTTTTTAATATAATGTGAGGCATGGATCGAGTTTGTTTGTTTCTCTCTCCCCCTTCTTTTCCTTCTCCTTCTCTTCTTTCTTCTACATATGGATATCCCATTGTTCTGGCAGAATTTGTTAAGCTGATTATTATTTCTTCACTGAATTGCCTTAGCAGTCTTGTGAAAAAATCAACTGGTTTTATATATGTAGGTCTATTTCTGTACTCTGTTCTGTTCATTCATCTATTTGTCTGTCTTGATGGCAACAACACACTGTCTTAATTACTGTACCTTTATAATAAGTTTTAAGGACAGTTAGTGAAATGCATCAGCTTTGTTCATCTTTTTTAAAATTGTCTAGGCTATTCTAGGCTCTTGGCATTTGCATATGAATTCTAGAATCATCTTATTTTTCTACCCCAAAAGTCTGCTAGAATTTTGATTGAGATACTATTAGAATCTATAGATTAACTTGAGGAGAATTGATATATTAATAATGTTGATTCACTCAATCCATGAACTTGATATGTTGCTCTGTTTATTTAAGTCTTTTTATTATATATTTCTCTCAGCAGTGTTTCCTAGTTTTCCTTGTACAGGTTTGGAGGTCTTTTGTCAGATTTATCCTTAAGTATTTCATATGTTTTATGCTATTCTAAATGACATTTATGATTTTAATTTATGATTGTTGTTAGTATATGGAAATACTTTGCATTTTGCATGTTAAGCTTGTACCCTTCAATCTTGCTAAACTCACTTAATAGTTATACTAGCTTTTTGTAGATAACATAGAATTTTCAAGCTTCCCAGGTGGTGCTAGTGGTAAAGAACCTGCCTGGCTGCCAATACCGGAAAAGAGATGAAGGTTCAATCCCTGGGTCACAAAGATCCCCTGGAGGAAGGCATGGCAACCCACTCCAGGATTCTTGCCTGGAGAATCTCATGGACAGAGGAGCCTGGTGGGCCACAGTCCATGGGCTTGCAAAGAGTGAGACGTGACTGAAGTGACTTAGCACGCAAACACATAGGATTTTCTATGTAGACAATCTTGTCTGTGAAAAAAAAACTGCTTTACTTCCTTTCTAATCTCTATGCCTTTTATTTATTTTCCTTACCCAATTATACAAGCTAGAACCTCCGGTACAATGTTGAAAAAAATTAGTGAGAACAGGGGTTTCCCTGGTGGTAATTATCCTGGTGGTATTATCCCTTTGTGTATTATTGTATTTGGTTTTCTAAAATTTTTAAAATAATTTTTACATCTTTGCTCATGAGAGTTATTGGTCTGCACCTTTAATGTGAGTATTGGTATGGGAAAGGGTTAGATCTACCATCTTGCTATTTACTTTCTATTTGTCCCATCTTTGTTCTTTGTTCCTCTTTTCCTATTGCTCTACCTTCTTTCAGATTAACTGTTTAAAAATTATTCTTTACTCTTTTTTTACTTGTTAGCTATAATTCTTTGTTGTGTTATTTTAGTGATAGCTTTAGCATTTATAGTATACATCTTTAGTTTATCACAATCTACTTTGAAGTGATATTATATCACTTTAAATGCAGTATAAAAATCTTACAGCAGTCTAATTTCATTTCTTTTCCTAGCCTTTGTGCTATGGTTGTTTACTTATTATATGTTTACAAACTGAACTGAACTGAACCATACATTGTTCTACTTTTGCTTTATAAGTTGATTTTAGAAAGATTTAAATAATAAGAAAAATAAGTCATTTTATCCATCCACATAGTTACCCTTCTAACACTCTTGATTCCCTCATCTAGATCTAACTTTTCATCTGGCATCATTTTCCTTCAGTTTGAAGACTGTCCTTTAACATTTCTTGTAGTGCATCTCTGGTTTTAATGTCTGATTCTTTCAGCTTTTGTATATCTGCAAAAGTCCTACTTCTCCTTTCTTAAAGGATATTTCACTGGTGAAGAATTCTAGATTGACACACTTTGTTTTCAATTCTGTTTTTTACAGTTTCACTGTTTTCTCATCTGTATTGTTTTTGAGAAGAAATCTGGCATCATCCGTATCTTGTTCCTCAGAACATATGTGTTTGTTTTTTTTTTTTCGTCTAGCTGTTTTTAAGATTTTTCTCTTTATTGATGTTTTTAAGCAATTTGCTTATGATATGCTTTGCTGTGGTTTTCTTCATGTTTCTTGTGCTGTTGGTTTGTAGAGTTCTTGATGCTTGGGTTTATAATTTTCATCAAATTTGGAATTTCTTATCCATCGTGCCACCAGGGAAGTCTGGTTATATGTTTTAATTTCTCTCAGATATAACCTAGAAGTAGAACTGCTGGGTATGGCAACACTATGGATAATATTTTGAGGAACTGACTGTTTTCTATTGCAGTTGCACCATATCATATTATATTTCTATCAGGAGTATATGAGGGTTTCAAATTTTTCCACATCTTTGCCATCACTTGCTATAATCTGTCTTATTTCTTATAGCCATCCCAATAGATGGGAAATGGTATCTTGTGATTGCTTTTAGGGGGGCTATGCTGTATGGCTTGTAGGATCTTAGTTCCCTGACCAGAGGTTGAGCCCATTGCCATTACAAGAAAAGCATCAAATCCTAACCACCAGGGAACTCCCTTATCTGCATGTTTTTGTTTTTTTTAAGGAAACTTGATAACAATATTTCAAGTGAAAACCCATTATCAGTGATTTGTCATAAACAGAAGATGACTATAAAAATAAATCCTCTTATAAATCTATTTAATAAACAGAAGGCAAGTGTAAAAACAAATCTATTTATAAAGAAAATGAAAAATTTGTTTATAGGCTGACTTAAAGCATTTTGCTGTGCTATGTAGATATTACTTTGGGAAACACCCTTGTGCCTTACACCTGCCAGGCTTAGTCACTGGGTATTCTTTGGGCATCAGTTTCTTCATCCACAAAAAGAGTACCTCTTTTAAGCCATAGAAACATTTTTTTTTTCCCCAGCTAAAATGTTTTTCGCAAGCCTGCTTATAAAACAGAGTTGTCTGGTGGAAATGGAAATCGGGAGGAGGGGTGTCTGATGTTCCCCTCTCCAATCTCCCTCACCTGCCCTCTGGCACCTCCACAGTTTCCAGAGCTCTAAGGAACCCAGTTTAAAAACCAGGGGATCCTGGTGAGACAGAGTGGGACCCTATGGTCCTTGATCCCCGACCCCCAGGTCCTTTGCCTGCCTTTTGTCTGTGTAAAGAATAATCAGAGAAATGAGAAATGCAGAAACAAAGGAACCAGTCAAAGGAGACCAAATAACAATAATGTAGGCATTAAGCAGAGCCAAGGACCTTTAGTTCCTTCTCAAGGGCCATAGATAGTATTCTGAGCCATCTCCTGGGAACTGTGAAATCTTACAGATACTGAAACTACCCCCGCAGCCAGGGGAAAGAAGTTAACTACAAGACGACCAGACTGCACCAATGACATAAGCTGCCACAGTTCCGAGAACCGGCCTCAAAGAAATGGAACAAGCTGACCCTGGACCCGGAGATTAACTATACCTAAAACAATCAAGATGACGCTGGTCAGACCATCAACGACCAATCTGAAGAGGACTGTCCAAGATGACTGTGCTGTTTCAGCATGTAGCCCCCTCCCTCGGCCTATAAAACTCTCACCCGCTGCTGGTCATGGGGGGAAGTCGGCCTTTGGACAGATGTCCCTGAACACCTTGTCTTGCCCTCAAGTTGCTGGCATCTGAAATAGAGCAAACTTTCCTTTCCACCAACCTGGCCTGTTTACTGGCTTTGGGGCAGCGAGCAGCCAGACCCCACACCTTTCGGTAACCCAAGGGCTTCTCCTGGTGGTCCAGTGACTAAAGCTCCTTTCTCCCAGTGCAGGGGGCCCAGGTTCAATTCCTGATCGAGAAACTAGATCCCACATGTCGTAACTAAGATCTGGCATGGCCTAAATAAATAAATAAATATTTAAAACAAAACAAAGAACGAAAGGATCTCAAACTGTTGCTCAGGAAAGTGGCTGGCTACATCAGAATCCCCTTGTGGCTAACTAAAAATATTAACTAATAGGACAAGAATTTGAAAAAGAATAGACACATGTTGAAATGGTAAAGAATTTGCCTGCAATACAGGAGACATGGGTTCGATCCCTAGGTTGGGAAGATCCCCTGGAGAAGGAAATGGCAACCCACTCCAGTATTCTTGCCTGGTGGGCTACAGTCCATGGAGTTGCCAAGAGTCAGACACCACTGAGTGACTACCACTTTCACTTACATAAAACTGAATCACTTTGCTGTACGCTCGAAACTATCACAACATTGTTAACTATACTCTAATATAATATAAAAAGTTGAAAAAAATATATTGACTTCTGGACCCCAATTCAGACTGCTGAATCAGATTCCAGGGGTGGTCCCCAACAGCTGGACGTCTCACTGAGACTCCGGGTGATCTGATCATAGCACTGATATGGGCCCTCCCAGCTTGAATGGGCTGGGTTCTCTGAATTTAGGAAACGATTGATTCCTGTCTCAGGTGTGAGAGCCACCTACTGTAACTGGAGCAGAGAATCAGATGGGAAGTGGCAAAATACCACAAAGACGCCACAAAGCTGCCTCTGAAGCTACCCAGCAAGACCTGCCCCAGGGCTCCCGAGAGGCAAGCAAGTGTGTGGGCTTCCCACAACCCAGGAGCCTCAGTTGGGACAAAGACCAAAGTCCTCCTCACCCAGCCCTGGCCATGACACAGGAGCTGACTCAGAGGCCCTCCGCCCATGTGCCCGCCCACCCCCATACCCCCTCGGGACTCACTTACCTCTTAAACCAGAGTTTCAGGCAGGGATGCCCTAGAGGTTTGACACACCTCATCAGCTTTGGCCCCAGCAGCCTCTTGAGCAGGCTGTGGGCCAGGAAGACGAGGACCACACAGGTGAGGACGAACAGTGCCAGGGCTCTCTGGAAATTCAGGATGCAGGCAGCCAGCAGGAAGGCAGTGTATGCTGGGAGTAGGTGGAGAATGAAACAGAGAAGTGATTGTGGATAACGACACTGGCCTCTCTGGGATCCTGCTGCCCTAGCTTCAGCTCCACCTACTCCAGCCAGAGCTCTCAGAGCCTTAGTTTCTTCTCTGGTAATGAACACAATCATCTCGGCTTAGAATGTATGTGATGGAGAAGGAAATGGCAACCCACTCCAGTGTCCTTGCCTAAAGAATCCCAGGGACGGGGGAGCCTGGTGGGCTGTCGTCTATGGGGTCGCACAGAGTCGGACATGACTGAAGTGACTTGGCAGCAGCAGCAGCAGAATGTATGTGAAAGGGCTTTGCAGACTCTGAAGTGCTGACCAAAAGTGAGGGAGGTGTTGAAGGACGCGGTAAGACAGCATGAGGCTTCCCAGGTGGCTGTGGTAAAGAATTCACCTGCCAATGCAGGAGACGCAGGAGACTTGGGTTTGATCCCTGGGTCAGGAAGATCCCCTGGAGCAGGAAATGGCAACCCACTCCTGTATTCTTACTGGGATAATCACATGGAGAGAGGGTTCTGGTGGGCTAGGGTACAAAGAGTCAAACACAAGTGGGCGACAGCACACACACACACACACACACACACACACATACACAAGACAGCATGAACCGCTGAGCATCAGTGGAATGCCTCCCATATTCTAGAGCCTTGGTAGGTTCCAAGGAGGACAGAGACAGGTAAGTCAGCCACTCTAGAAAGGCATCGACTTCTGTGTGCCAGGATCCCATTCTAAATATTAATCAATGATCATTTTTCTTCCTGGAATTTCCCTTTCCCCCTTTGCCCTTCTCCCCATTTGAGCAGCTAGGCCCATCTGTGCTCTACTTCAAGAAAGGAATATGATAGTGGAGAGCAGAGGAGAAATATCTCCCCCTGGCTTATGGATTTCAAGAGCCAGGGCCCTTGAGGGGAAAGAGGTGGGATGGGATTGGGAGACTGGGGTTGACACATATGTAGTATTGATAATGTGATTGAAACAGACAACCAGCGGGGACACGCTGTGCAGCACAGGGAACGCTGCTCAATGCACCAGTGACCGGAATGGGAGGGACATTCACAGGGGAGGGGTACAGGTGCGGGTACGGGTGATTCATGTTGCTATGCAGTAGAAGCGCAGCAGGGCTTCCCCCGTGGCTCAGCAGTAAGTAATCTGCTTGCAGTGCAGGAGCTGTAGGAGATGTGGCTTTGATCCCTGGGTCAAAGGGCATGGCAACCCACTCCAGTATTCTTGCCTGGAGAATCCCAGGGACGGGGGAGCCTGGCAGGCTGCAGTCCATGGAGTTGCAAAGAGTTGGACATGACTGAGCAACTCAGCACACACCCAAGTACCCAATGGGGTCTCCTGCGGAAATGGATAAAGGATGTTTCAAACTGACAGATAATTCAGTTTCTCCCTTCACTTGGAACAAGGAAATTGAAATAGAAAATAAGTTGAGTTATGGAAAATGAAGTTACCTTTCTCTCACACAGAAAGGTGGGGACACCTGTATGGGTGTCAGTTAGAAGCACACAGGTGAGGCTCTGCAGGGCAGAGGAGGGATGCAGGTGCAGGGTGTGGGAGGTCAGAGGAGGGGAAGCTGGCAGGAGAGAGGCGCCAAGCTTGGCACTCTATACCACTGCCAAGATTACTCCTCACAACCAAGCCCCGGATCGGTACTGTGTCATCCCCGTCCAGAGATGAGAAGCAAACTGATTCACACAGGGAGGAAATCGGATGGGATACCAATCCAGGTCTGTTTGCGGCAGCAAGGACTGGCACAGCATATAGGAGATGGGGCTGTGTAGACAGGTCCTCCAGGCAGGACAGGGCAGAAAAGCATCTTAAGAAGTTATTTCATCCTTCTAAGATCCCTGTAATCTCTGGTGACAGGACTTTGTTCCTTTTGGGCACCCCTACACACTCTTAGCCCATGTGGTCCAGCAGAGCCTGACCTTCTTCACAGGAGGAGGACCCAGGAGGAGCACATGACCCGAGGTACGCCCGTCATAGACCTACAGAAATAACGGGCAAGAGGCACACTCTTCTGAGACACGGGACACCGAGGCCCTCCATGTCAGTCTGCCGCCAATGTTATCTTGGCATCTGTGGAGAAAGCCTGCCTAAGGCGAGGAGGCCGCTGCTCGGAATCAAAGCAGATGCTGAGAACATGAGCTTGTACCATGCCTGCTTCAGAAAGTCCATGATGAGCCTTATCAGAGAAGACACAATACAGTAAAGACAGCAGAGAGCTGGAGGAAACCAATATCACCCAAACACGGAGAAAGGAAGGGGGCTCCTGACAGCCAAGACAGGAGGGGAAGTAGGACGGGGAGGGTCATTTCCACGACCTGCTAGATGGAATTCGGCCATTTCTTCGAGAGAAACAAATCTGGGTCTGAGTGAAGGTGGACACAGGGGGAACCAGAAGGCCCTGCTCAGCCTCTGCCACAGGAAGCCTTCACCGCATCCGACATCCATAAGAGGAAGCTGCCAGGGCCACGAACCAGCCCCATCTCAGCAGGGGACCCCACTTTGATTTAATCACAAAGACTGGGGCCCCTGCTGTCATGTCTCCCTGTCCTCTCCCCTGTGGAGCCCCACAAAGGTCTGGGCAACCACACCACCTCCCCCTTTTATTTTCCACCTTCCACGCTGAGGCAAGCCTGCAGCTGTGAAGATGTGCCCTTGCCTGGGCCCCGGAACCCTGCTTCCCTGTGCCCAGGGAACCTTGCTCCACTGGTCACCTCTGCCACCTCGCTTCTGCCCTTCTTTCCCCAAACTCCCTGCCTCAGTTCAGAAAGCGAGTCAGAGCGTCTCCCTTCACAAGCACACACTCTCCCTTGAAACCGCCACACCCTTCTATTAATATTCCTGTCCAGGATTTCCCTGGCGGCACAGTGGATAAGAATCAGCCTGCCAGTGATCTGGGAATATTTCACATGCTGCGGAGCAGCTAATCCTGTGCACAGAAACTACAGAACTTTCGCTCTAGGGCCATTGAGCCACAACTAATGAGCCTCTGGGTCACAACTACTGAAGCCCACATACCTCAAGCCTGTGCTTCACAAGAAGAGAAGGCACCACAACGAGAAGCTCCCGCACAGCAATGAAGAGTAGCCCCACTCACCGCAACTAGAAAAAGCCTATGTGCAGCAACGAAAACCTATCACAGCCAAAAATGAATCAATCAATAAATGCGTATTCCCACCCAGTTCTCATTAAAAAATTTCTCAGAAGAGCTGTGTAGACTTACTGTCTACACTGCCTCTCCTCCTGTTCTCCAATCCAGCTACTGCACCTCTGCCCTAAGTCACCATGATCTCCTTGTCCCTAAAGTCCACAGGCACTGCTCCAGCCTTGTCCTGCTGGTCTCCTCACTGCAGAGATGCTGGCCGTCTTTCCCTCCCTCTGGCAACCCTTTGTTCCTGGCCCTGTGCTTGCTGCCCCCACCTGCACACCTTCTCAGGCTGTCTCCGGGCCCCTCGTTTTCTCTACCTCCTTCTGTGTGACCAGTCTCCACGTTTCCATCCATGAGCCACCTCTCAATTCATTCTCCAAGCACTGCTGGGAAGCCTCTTCTCTTCCTGGAGGGCCTGGCAGCGGTTCCTTCCATACTTGTCCAAAATAACTCGCCATCACCCTCCCAGCGGAGACCCCCTCCTCCACCTGTGGTCCCTGGCTCTGGTGAGCAACATCACCCACCCCGTGGCCCAAGCAGAACTCCTGGATTCCAGGGCACCCTTGGTCCTGCACGGAGATCAGCTCCCAGGTCTGATTGGTGTGGCTTCCTGAGGATTTCTCAGATCCACCCCCTCCATCCTAGACCCCTGCGTCTTCTCCCACATGTATGCTGCTGCTGCTGCTAAGTCACTTCAATCGTGTCAGACTCTGTGCGACCCCATAGACAGCAGCCCACCAGGCTCTGCCATACCTGGGATTCTCCAGGCAAGAACACTGGAGTGGGTTGTCATTTCCTTCTCCAATGCATGAAAGTGAAAAGTGAAAGTGAAGTCACTGAGTCGTGTCCAACTCTCAGCGACCCCATGGACGGCAGCCTACCAGGCTCCTCCGTCCATGGGATTTTCCAGGCGAGAGTACTGGAGTGGGGTTCCATTGCCCATGTGTATAGTGGCTCTCAATTGTCCCTTTTCCCGTCTTTCCTGCGTGCCTCCTCTGGGTTTCCACAATGTGAATCCAAGCTTGCCACTTCCCTGTTTAAATCCTTCAATGGCTCTCTCTGGCCTTGCGAGTAAAATCCAAGTCTCTCCAACCCTCCTTCCCAATACCTGGCCCCTTCTCATCCCTCCAGCCTCCTCCTCTGGCACTCCTGGTCTAGAACTTTATCCTCCAGCCACTCAACTCTTTATCAGCTGCCTGCCCACATGCTGCAGGTTTCCGCCTTTGCTCATGTGTCTCTCTACCTCCTCACTCCTCTTCCTTCCCCTTTTACCTGGCTACTTGCTATTCACCCCATGAGACCAGAATGTTATCTCCTCCTGGAAGACCTCCCAACTACCCCCATGATCCTTCCCTGGTGCTCCCAGATGGCTCTCTGAATTATGTGGAAATATATGTTCCCTTCTCCCTAACTGATCAGAGAGTTACCTTGAGAATAAGATCTCGTCTGGCTTAATTCACAATCCCAGCTTCTGGAACAAGAGCTGGCCCTGAGTCGGTGCTCAAAACCTTTGTCAAGTTGTTGGGTAAGTGAATGACCCTGCCCTGAGACATGGATAGCTGGGTTGGAGGTGGCTGGATCCTGGGTGGTTGGGGCAGCGGGCTAGGCAGGAGTGACTGTCTCCCTGGAAGGGGCTGGGCGCAGAGCTCACCAGTGCAGAGCAGGCCTATGCAGATCCATTGGAACAGCTGTGCGTGCTCCCTGCAGAAGTGTCTCACTCTCAGGGCTGGTTGCAGCCTCCTTCTCCTGTGGAGAAGACCAGCAGGGTCTAAGACAGGCTCCCCAACCAGACTCCCACACCTGTGGGGATCCTCAACACTTCCAGGAAGAAACCACTCAGCTTCATCCCCAGTAAAATGGCAACACTGGCCCTGACATCCCACAGAGCCAAAGGTCAACTCCAGCCCAGAGGGAACTTAGAATGACTTGACTGTGTTAAGAGACCAGACCTGAGCCATGACAGGCTCAACAAGCTAC
This sequence comes from Aepyceros melampus, assembly GCA_006408695.1. NCBI lineage: Eukaryota > Metazoa > Chordata > Mammalia > Artiodactyla > Bovidae > Aepyceros > Aepyceros melampus. Next base: position 330,723 of record SJXQ01010540.1, on the reverse strand, counting down.
ACTAGGCCTAAGTTTCCGGCTCTTGTAAAACCTGAGTCATGATTCCAGGAAACTACACCCTGGGGGAGTCCCGCTCGTGACCCAATCAGGAAAGTCCAGCTCGCGCCAAACCCGAGCCAATCCGGAGAGGGATGCGGGATTTGAAAATTGCGTGCGCACAAACGGCTTAGCCAATCATTTCCCACCAGCTATGGTGTTACAGAGACAAAGAACTGCCTGTATAAAGGCAGCTGTGATTCAGAGCTCGGGGCTCTTGTCAAGACTCCACTGCGCTGGATGAGACCTGAGCCCTAGCTGAAGCTAGCAATAAAACCCCTTTATGCTTTTGTATTGCTATAGGCGTCTTATTCTCTCAGTTTTGGGGACTCGGACTTCGGGCATAACAACTGCAGCCATGAAATTGAAAGACGCTTGCTCCTTGGAAGAAAAGCTATGACAGACTTAGCGTATTCAAAAGCAGAAACATCATTTTGCCAACAAAGGTCCATATAGCCAATACTATGGTTTTTTCCAGTAGTCATGTATGGATGTGAGAGTTGGACCATAATGAAGGTTGAGCACTGCAGAATTGATGCTTTCGAATTGTGGTACTGGAAAAGACTCTTGAGAGTCACTTAGACTGCAAAGAGATCAAACCAGTCAATCCTAAAGGAAATCAATCCCAAATATTCATTGGAAGGACTAATGCTGAAACTGAAGTTCCGTTACTTTGGCCACCTAATGTGAAGAACTGACTTGTTAGAGAAGTCCCTGCTGCTGGGAAAGATTGAAGGCAGGAGGAGAAGGGGACAACAGAGGATGAGATGGTTGGATGGCATCACTGACTCAATGGACATGAGTTTGAGCAAACTCTGGGAGATGGTGAAGGACAGGGAAGCCTGGTGTGTTGCAGCCCATGGGGTCTCAAAGAGTTGGGCATGACTCAGCCCTTCACTGCTCTGGCCTCTATCTGTCCGTACTAACTGTTCCTCGGCCTGGAGCAGCGCCACTACCACAGTGATGCTCCAGGCTCCAGGGCTTGGGAAAGAATGAACTGAGACAATAAGGAACCTCACCCGTGTGTAGAAATGCACCAACCACGATGGCTGCCTCGATGCCCTGTCCCATTTCCACTTGTCTGAGGAGCAAGGAGCCGCCTTCGGAGGTACCCAGCTCTGCACTTATTATACCTATGGAAACTTATCCTCTGAGTAACAGCTCCTCCCAGAAAGAGGGAGGTATCAACAGCCCACCAGCAGCCATTTGGCACCCCCACTGCCTTCTGCTCCTGGAGAAATGCCAGTTCTTGTCTGGTCACTTGGTCACTTGACTGTCCCAGAGGAAAGACTGAATAGGTCCCTGGGGACCTGAACAGCCTCTGGGGTCCCCTAGCCCAAGCATATAGAAGATGCTCACTCACACTCATTTAGTCACCACTTTTTAAGGGAAAGTCTCCTCTCTGTCCCCACCTCTCACCTCCTATTGCTACTCAGTTGCTCAGTCATGTTTGCCTCTTTGCAACGCCGCAGACGGCAGCACACCAGGCTTCCTGTCCTTCACTATCTCCCCACCTCCTAAGTGAGGCATTTTTCTTCAGTCTCACCCTAAGGCAGACAGACAGACTCTGGCCCATTCCATGCTTGAAAACCGCAGGACTCTATGGGGCTCCTGGGCTCAGAAACCTTCCAGCATCCATGATCTTCCTTGAATCCCAAAGGGCAGATTAAAGCAGTTGCTAATCAGGGAAGGGAGTGGAGGAAGAGACAAGGGAGGAGCAGCCAAGAAACAATAATGCAGCCTTGGGTTAGGTCCTGGTTCAGCCTCAAGGAACACACATAAGGATATTTTTGAGCTTTTTACCTAACTAAGACCCAACAAATGGAAAATGTCAGCATTCTTCATTCCAGAAAAGACCACCTGAGGCCAGATTAAAGAAACCAGAGTTCATCAAGAGATGACCTGAGACTTGATTAAAGGCCCTGCACACACCCTAATCTTGTCAGCACCCCACCCTTGAATGAAGAAGGAATTCATAGGGCCTAACTCCATCTTAGGCCTGTTCATGCTGATCATGCTCAGCCACCTTTCCAATGGACTCTGAACTCTGTTTAGTGCCTGTGAAAACAACAACAGAGGGATAAAACCCCCTCCAGACAGGGGAACCTTGAAGATCTAGGTGACTCATCGCCTAAGAGAAAACATACACTAATCACCCCTTCCTCCAGACAGGCCATAAAATTTTCTGTATCTATTGGAGTGTAACCTCAGGTTTATTGATTATTGGCTAATTGTTCGACTGTTTGAGCACATGAGCACATAGCATGTGAACGATGGGGTTATTGAGATTGTCTTTCCCTTGGTTTACTTAAGTCTCAAGGAATTTGGAGTGGTGGGTTCAGACACATACATATGGGGTATAAAAAATTTTCACAAGTGCTGGTTGGGGTCTTTGGCTAAGAGGAGACTCTGCCTTGGGCCCGCCGGTGTAATAAACTGCACTCCACTATCTGCATTGTCCTTCTGAGTGAGTTCGTTTCCCAGAACACGTGGCTACAACAGAACCATTGCTATAAACTCCTCACCAAATCCACCTGGGTGGGGACACACAGTTTTGAGGGCACGAGCCCACTGTGTTTTCCTTTGGCTGGCAAAGCAACCAAGCTACTCTTTTCTGCTTCACTCAAAATTCTGTCTCTGAGATTCAATTTGGGACCAGCAAACAGAGGCTGTGTTTTTGGCATCATGTTCTCATCAGCTCAGGATCTGGCCAGTGAGGACCTTGCAGTAGGCCTCTGTGTCAGCTGGCGGAATCCTAAGCTCCATTTGCTGCCTGTGTGACCTGGGCCTGTTTCTCTCCCTCGCTGGGCTTCAGCCGCCCCATGTGAAACAAGAGGCCTGGGCCAGTCCAGGGGGTTTCAAACTAAGCCTCAGGATTCCCTGAGGTGCCCCAGAGCCGGATGGGGTAGAAGGCAGCTGGGGAGTTGACAGGGGGCCAGGTTGGTACAGGGCCCCCTTCCAGCTTCAACCAGAGCAGCCTCTCAGAATAAACTGAGGTTCCCAATGGGAACTTGCTTCAAAGCAGGTTGGGAAACTCTGGCCTGGCTCACCTCTGAGGCAGAGGCCAGCAGAACTCACTTGTTTCTAAAACACATTTACTCCTTCTTTCATCAAAGGTTCAGGGAGCCCCCTCCCCATCAGGGGGCCAGATTCCCCACCTCTGCTCCCCACAGGGGCCTTCTCCCCAAGCCAGCCAGCCCATGTCCCTCCCGGAGACCACCTACCATCCCGAGGAGGACTCCGGGCCAGCCTTGCTCCAGCTGTTCCCAACTTCCGAAAGGCCTGAGTTGCTGCCAGGGTCTCGGCCTTCCTCCTAAAGCCACCAGAGAAGGAGCAGAGTGTGCCTCTTGCCTCAAGGGAGAACTATGGAGGAGAGCCTAGAGTGTGAAGAGACCCAGGCTGCCACCAGTGTGCCCACGGGCACCTCAGGAGTGCACTGGGGTGGGGGCTAGGCACAAGGAACAACCAGAGGGAACTTAATTCCAAAGAGTGTGCCCCAGTACCTACTGGGTCCTGTGCTCTGTGCTAGACTCATTTGGTCAGTGTTGCAAAGAAGAAGCCAATTCTGACCCTATGATGGAACTATTTCTTTGACTAGCTTTTCATTGCTTTTTAAATTATAATCATATACAGTGGCCCGCCTCAGGGGACCTTGCCCCTCTGCTTGACTGTTAAACTAAAATGCCTTTGTTCAGGCCCCTCTTCACCTGTAGACAGCAGGAAGGAAGAAAGTAACACATCCCCAGCCTGAGGCTTGCCATTCTAGGAAACATTTGCAAGATTAATGGCTTTTTTCTTGGCTTCCTCACCTCCTCACATCTCTGACCTATAAAAGAACCTGGCATCCAGACCCCATAAAATGGTTATTTTGAGGTGCTAGCCCACCATTTTCTCAGCTCCCTGAATAGTCTTTCCCATGCCTCAACCCTTTGTCTCTCGGATTCATTGGACTGTGTGCAGCGAGCAGAGCAAGCCTGGACTTGGTAACAGAAGGTAGGCTCAGACGATAAAGAATTTCCCTGCAACCCAAGAGACCAGGGTTTGATCCCTGGGTCAGGAAGATCCCCTGGAGAAGGGAATGGCTACCCACTCCACTATTCTTGCCTGGCGAATTCTATGGACAGAAGAATCTGGCTGGCTATAGTCTATGGGGCCATAGAGTCCGACAAGAGTGAGTGATTAACACTTTCACTTTCAACAGGAGGTTGGGAAGGAAGAGGGTGTCAGGCTAGGCTCCAAAGTACTAGGTGGTGGGCCTCAACTGGCCATTCCAGAGCCAGAACAAGACTGCTGGCTCCTGAGAGGCTGAGGCTTCCCCAGAGATTCCCCCATGCCCTCTTTGTGAGGCTTCTTCTTATGTTTTAGATCACAGCTCAAATGTCACTTCCTGGTGGAGCCATTCCCTGACCTTTCCGACTAGGACAGGTGGCACTGGCTCTTGGTGGGTGTGCAGGGATGTTTCCTGAGTGATGATGGAGACTG